>APFE030351550.1:106316-123044 GCA_000404065.3 Pinus taeda
GAGAGAGCCTTCTCATACCTCGTAGGGCTAGCTACGAGGTGAAATGGTTTGATGTAGCCTTCAGAGTTTGTCTATCTCAGCCTAGGTGAAATCTCAAACGCTAACAGGTTCAATCTCTCTCTCTCTCTCTCTCTCTCTCGTATGTTGGTCGCACCTCATTATGATAGTTCATGGGTTCAATTCTCCTCTACACCCTCAGGGTTAGGCTTTGATATGAGTCGGCGAGACTACCCGGGACTGTTTCCCCGGATGTAGCGGTCACCGATCTCTGAAGCCAATGAACCACATCCAAAAAAAACATTAATATATCTATATATAATTAGTTAAATGCATATTATATTATATTCGTTATTAATATTAGCATTTTTTTAAAACAGTGGGAAAACTTATGATAACTCAATTTTCAAACCAACAGTTGGGAATACAATCACTTGTTGCTATCTGCAAATATAAGTTGACTCATCGTTGTTATTCAAGGAAAACCACACCACCTATACTTACCTATTGGTGATTCGTAAGGGGATAGTATTTCCCTCATCCCATATGTCTCTAGTTCTTGGATCATTAAAAAATTTCCTTGCATCTGAGGAAGATGAGCTCTTCGCTAAGCAAAAGTAGTTTTAGGGCATACTAAAATCCCAATTATTAAATTAGTATTATACACACTAATAAAAGTGAATGTATATATTATAATTAATAATATATTATACATAATTAATTATTTTAACTATATAATATTAAGATTTAATATATATATATATATTATAATAATATATATTACATATCGTAGCTAGGATGTTTCATGGGACATGGGAGAGAGTCATACTTAAGAAGAAGTAAAACTAGTAGAACCAGTTCGTCATATCAAAGGGAACCAATTACCACTAATATGATACCACCATCCCTATTAAGATTATAGGGATGTTTTATTATCTCAACGGATTCCCCGATTCGTCTTATCTGATAGTGGTATTCTCTGGCAATGATCCTAGCATTCTCCAGGAAAATATGATTCTTAGTTTTCAAGGAGTGTTCAAAAAGGGCTAAAGTGCATGACCATTTATTTTTAATGTCATCTCCATGCTCTTTTAGTCTCCTTCACAAGTAGTGCCCTCTTTCTCCAATATAACTTTTACCACATGAGCAATCTATTTTGTAGACTCTTTTAAGTTTATGATGATCAATACTATCTGTCATGGATTTCATTCTTTGCTTGATTGTTCCAGTTGTTATGAACTTAGTGGTTATATCTTTCTTACGTAGGACCTTTGCAATGTTGTCAATAACTCCATGGATGTAAGGGATGTAAGCCTTACCACTGTATGCTTAAGGGTCATGGGAGCTAAGTTCTTTTTCGACTCTTTTCATGGCCTTCATGATGTCCCTATTCTTATATCTTATATTCTTAAAGATTGTATTCAATTGTTTCTTTTCTTCATCAAGGTGATCAACATCAAATATTCTTAGGGCTCTAATAGCAAGTGGATTAAGTACACCAACTTTTTGGTTAGGATGATGATAAGAATCATCATGGAGGTAACTCTCCATATGAGTTTTCTTTATGAAAATTCAATGCCCTAATGTACCATCTTCCTTTCTAGTAATAAGAACATCTAGGACCCCGGCTGCGGGTGCATGTGAAGGATGAGCGGCAGGTGGCTCGTCACATGGGCAGCTGTCAGCCCGGACGAGCCACCATAAACCAACACGCCCAAGCAATCACTGCGAAGGAGGATTTAGACAGCGGGAGGACCAGTTCGGCTCCAGAACAATTCATTGCGACAGGGATTATCCTTGGGAAGTCAAATCTGGTTAAGGCGCCATTCAATGCGCAGCCTGGAACAAGGAATATGGCGACCCATAAGTGCGTTCACCATGTTGCATTCCCGCATTTCTCAAAGAGACATGAGCAAATTCTGAAGGCGACAGAGCATACTCTGGCAAGGTGCAGGCTTTCACCAAGGATATTTGTCAAGAGAGGCAGTTGTAGAATGCCTGAGAGGTAAAGGATGAGCAGTCGAAGAATTGGCTCGAGGGGTCGTCCTGCTACACAGAGGCCCGCCACTTCACCCTCCTCCTCTGTAGATATTCCTCCTGAACCAGGCAGCAGTCAGCGTCGAACAGTTGGCCAGCGAATTGAAAGAGACAGGGGAGAACCCATGGAATGCGGTCACCGGGAACATCCAGCAGTTAGATACCGCATCCCTTGCACATTGGAGAATAACACGCTCATTGTTTCAGTCACTGTTGAGCACTGCAGCGACCTCCGGAGGCCACGGGACAACCTGACAGTGCCAAGGGTGGATATCCAAGTCCCCAGGGTGGAGTTGAGACGACCCATTCAAGCTGGCGAGGCCGGTCCCAACGAGCCCGCCCAAGGAAGAATGCGCCCAGATGTGGAGGAAGATAAGAAGCTCAAGGGGTTAGCGACGGAAGACGAGCCTTACCTTACTGATGAGGACTAGCTCAGAAGCCTCTCCGTTCTCTCGGCCAGGAATGCTACTCTCGGTCCATCTCTCTCTGTTTTACTCTGTTTGTTTGTTTGTCAAGGCGTCAAGGTCCACCGCGAAGGTTTATGTGTCGTCAATGTCAGTCTACGTGTCGATTATGTCAAGTTATGGGTCCATCGTGCCAAGTTATATGTCCGCTGTGTTGGCTCAAAAGCCTATTGTGTCGATTACATGCTGGTTATGTAGGTTGGAAGAAACTGGTTCCTTTTTCCAGATGTTCTGGATGGATAGTCATGGGAAATTCTCTTCGGAGAAACAAGGCTTCGGCCTTTTTTGTAAAATTGGATGTAAATTTTGGTTTTTTGTAATATAAATTAGTGCAGTCTTACGGAGCAAAAAAAAAAATAAGAACATCTAGGAATGGTATGTTTTTATTATCTTCCATTTCCATAGTAAACATAATGTCATTAGACATATAATTATAGTGATTGAAAAAATTATCAAGTTCCTCTTTACCATGGGTCCATTTTACATTCGTGTTATCAACAAACCTCTTCCATCGGGCTGGTTTTAAAGGGTAGGAATCCAGAGATTTCTTCTCAAATTTCTCCATGAATAAGTTTGTAACAATGTGAGAGTGGTGAACCCATTGCAACTCTAGAAATATTTGCATAATAGTTTCTTTGGAAGGTAAAAAATGTAGAGCAATAATAGATCTCAACGAGCTTGGTTGTTTTGGGATCAACAACCTCCTTGACAAGCTGTATGGCTTCGTTTAAAGGGATTTTGGTAAAAAGTGATGCCAGATTAAAAAATAATAATAATAATAATAATAATAATATTATTATTATTATTATAATTATAATAAATAATAATAATACATGAATAAAATTAAAAAAAAATTAAAAATAAAGAAAATAAATAAATTATGAGGATGTCTTTTGGTTCCATTCTTTATAGTTTTATAAGCTTAACAAAATCATTGGAATCTTTTATAAGAGAGTTAGTATTTCCAACAAGGGGTTTTAGAATCTATACAATAATGACAAGATTGTGGTCTTAAAAGCAAACAAAGGTAAGGTCATTGTACTCATGGACAAGGAAGACTACATTCTAAAGACAAATGAACGCCTTAATTGTGGTATCTATAAGAAAATTAAGAGAAATCCCATCTCCAAGATCATTAGATAAGTTAAAAATATTATTAGTGAATCCAACCCTAATGAAAGGATGAAGAAGAAGTTGACCCCTAGTTATGAAATTAACCCCAAGATTTATGGGCTTCCAAAAATTCACAAGGAGGGAGTCCATCTTAGGCCAATAGTCAATAACTTTGGCTTCCCCACATATGAACTAGAAAAGTATGTTGCCAAGATTTTGAAACCCCTTATTGGAAACACTTACTCTACTATAAAAGATCCCAATGATTTTGTTAAGCATCTCAAAAATGAAATAGTGGAACCAAATGACATCCTCGTAAGTTTTGATGTGGTTTTATTTTTTACCAAAACCCCTTTAAACAAATCCATGCAAATTATCAAGGACCTTGTTGATCCTAAAACAACCAAGCTAGTTTAGATTTGTCTTCACTCTACATTTTCAACTTCCAGGGAAACTATTATGAGCATATCTCTAGAGTTGCAATGGGGTCACCACTCTCACCAATTGTTACAAACTTATTTATGGATAACTTTGATAATAATTCCCTAAAGTCCTACACTTTAAAACTAACTTGGTGGAAGAGGTTTTTTGATGACATAAACCTAAAATGGACCCATGGTAAAGAGGAACTTGATAACTTTTTCAATCACCTTAATTCTATCGCTAATGACATTAAGTTTGTGGAATAGTGTTGTCATTGATGTCAAATTCATTCTTTGAAATTTTTTAATATACATCAATGGATTGCAAAATTGGAAGTACCAATGGAAAAGAAGTTCGGGAAGAGAGGAAAGGAAGCTCAAATCCTAGAAGCCCCAATGGTGTGGTCAAGATGCCCCACTCTTGTTGGGGAAAATGAATGTGAAGGACAGTGCATTTACAAGCAAGACCATAATAATTTGATAATACTCATCAAGCCATTTCCAATGTTAGGTGGCATGCCATGTGGTTCCTCTCAGTTGAGGATATATTCATTCTCAAAGTTGAAGCCATGAATCTATGATGACCATGGTGCCCCAAGATGGATCATGTTTTGGTCAAAAAAATTGGCATTAAAGTGTAATAAAAATATTTTGGACTTTGATAAAGTATTGTGGGTCTTGGCTATTATAAAGTATTAACCATGTCAACCCCTAAAAAGGAGTCTTTATTATTTGAAAATTATTTCAAAAAGGGGAGATCAAGTCGGCCTTATTATGGGGGAAGTTTTTAATCAAAATCGTCTTGGGCAAGTTGACCTCCCTTTTCATGCCCCTTATTAAAGTATATATAGGGAACCCAGTTTCCCTCCAAAATCATCAATTCCCTTTCATTATCTTGTAAAACATTCTGATATTGACTTGAGTTTGTGGGAAGCATTGATCATCTGAAGAAGAGGTCAATTTTTCAAGGGTTTTTTTGGGCCTTATTTTTCTTTTCATTCTTATGGTGATATGCTGGTCTAAGAAAAAACAATGGTAGATCAAACTGAGTTTCTTGAAGCACCCTTGAGGCCATGTCTAGAGCTAATTCCATCCTATTTTGAGGCCTATCAGACTGAGTTTTATAAGGGCTATATGTGCCTGAGATGGTCGAATTTTGATACTATGCAAATTCTGTCATAGGGACTAGATTTTGGATCAATGAAGGTCACATGTTAGGGTCACAATACCCCTACGGAAACTGTGGTAAGAGGCCCAATTTAGGCCTGTGAAAGCCGCAGGATAGGGGCAGGTCTCGGACCTATGTTATACCTTAGAGGGAGGCCAAGTAGGCCTGGGTCCATGTTAAAGCCTATTCAATCTGCAATAAGAAAAGGAGATAAGGATAATAGTCAAGGATTGTCCTGAGAGTACAAAAAGGGTCACATGAGAAGGAAAAATCAAGCCATTATAAGGGATTATTAGGGCTTATTGATGGTATTTTGAAGAATTGTTTAGGCCAAGACATCAAGGGCCAGCACAAGGCATGGTCAAGGGTTTCCCTTCAAGAACAAGTTCAAGCCTGGACAGGCCACATTGCAAGATAAAATTTGAAGCATGCATGTCAAGTGTTAACACCAAAAAATCATACACATGTTTGCACAATCCAAAATATGCTAAAAGATGTCCAGCAAAATGCACAATTGAAGATTTTCTAGTTGAAGACACTATGAATTTCAAAAATTAATTTCTCCTAAGGTCCAAAGTTTATGGAGTTTAAAAATTGAATACTTCACGGTTGTTTCTTCGATAGTCGTGCACCACATAGAATTTTCTTCAAAAGTCATGTGGTCGAGAGAATCGTTGACTCAACGGATTTAGGACCACTTCACACACTTGTAGGCGATTCCTGATAAGATCTCAGTCTAGGACACCTAAACTCGAGTCACCCTGAATATATGCAACAATCAATGGAATCATCTTGTCCTACTCATGATTCATTGTCATTCATGAACAAAGAGAGTGAAGATGGATTGTAAAATTCTATATAACTAGGCCATGGGAGAACCAAAACATGAGACAATGTTATGATGGCCAAATTGCTATCCGATCAAACCAACATTTAATTGTTGAAGCCAAAGAAATTAAGAGCACTAAGATGTTGGCCATATTTATTCTTAGAAATCGATCACCTTAGTGAGAGGAGAAGAGTCCACCATTGAGAGAGTCTTCGTACTTCTTTGAGAGAGAGGAGAAGTTGGCAAAGAGATTGAGTAAAAGAACCTCCTTGCTAAGGATTTTTTAGCACCATAGCTCAAAGAATTATCTTTAAGTGTTTAGTATTCATTTATTGTATTCAACTTCTACTACCAGTAGTCAATAAAGGGAGATTTTTCCATTATTTTGTTGACTTGTTTGCTCCATTGAGCATTTATTTGTGTATATATCTTTTTGTTTTAGTTCATGTTTATGCATGCATTGTTTTCACTATTTGCAACGCTTTGTTTATATAAGTCTATTCACTAATAGCACCAAC
Source organism: Pinus taeda (assembly GCA_000404065.3). Lineage (NCBI taxonomy): Eukaryota > Viridiplantae > Streptophyta > Pinopsida > Pinales > Pinaceae > Pinus > Pinus taeda. Next base: position 112,865 of record APFE030351550.1, read on the forward strand.
TCTATTTGTGTTCCTTTGCAGGGAATAACCAACTACTAAGGAGGTGTCTTTTGGTACACCATTGCCACAAAAACACTACCACAGAAATGGCGACCATACTATTGCTTTTTCTTTAATCTAAAGGTTTTGTTTGTAGGACCTCTATGCATAGTCAACTTACAAGGCGTTCAATACCTCTCTGGAATTTTTATTGGACCCTGTAGACCTATTGTTGGTGGAGAAACTTGTTGATTTACAGTTTCTTGTTGACCACGCGGCTTCTTCTTGGACAGTCACGCACTCCATGTCTTTTCCTCTTACAGACGCATCACCATGTCTGTGCATTTTGAAACCTGCACGGTTTTCCAAAAAGAAAAACATACCTTGTAATTTCACATTTTTCAGGTGATTGGCGGCCTTTAGTGAATTTCCTTCGCTTCTACAATTTTTTTGCAAAGTTTAGATTACTTAATTGTTATACTAATCATAGTTAGTTGGGTAATTAGACTATCTTTAATTTCATTGTCAATTCTCACATAGCCTAATTACTAAAGGATTAAGTATCCTATCATCCACAAATCTTGTTACTAACCAGAGCATTCATTTCTTTCATTTTATGGGACGAGGATTAAGTGTTATTACGTAAAGTAGGTAATATTTGCTTCCCTTGCATCTCTGTTAGGTCCCTATACTACTAGTGTAACCCCTTATTGTTATTAGTGAAACCCCCTTATTATATTGTTGTGCCCATGTAGTCCCCATATTGTTATTATTGTGCCCCATAAAAGCCCATTATTTTTATTGTTGTGCCCTTACATTATTATTTTTATGTCAGCTTTGATTATATTATGATCCCTTAGACTCCTATATAAAGAAAGGAGGTCTTGTCATTTGTATCATCCAAGAATTATTCATTTGTGTAATGTAAAGGAGGTTGCCCCCTCGAAGAGGCTGATTTTGAAGTCGTTTATCTATCTTTTCTATATTTTTGTGAGTTGGTTTCATAACATTTGGTATCATAGCTAGGGTTTCACTGCTCCAAATAGGTCATTGTGGCATTTTCACTATAATGTAAAGGAGGTTGCCACGATGAACCTGGGTTTGCATATGAAAACTTTCTTAAAGCATTTGAATTTCCATCTCCATGTTTTGGAATTCACATAGTGTAATAGGAAAAAGAGTAAGCAGCACATTATTCGATTATCTCTTCTTTATCATGCAAGGAACAATTGAAATCTAGTATTAGTGGGGGAATATTGGAACGGATCACCGAATATCCACATCTTCTAACACTTTACATGCTCACTTCATCACTTGCACACAATTACACATCACACACTACGCTTCTATAAAATTTGTATTAGAAGGCATCCACTTTTCGGAGATTTTGATACTTAGTTTATTTTAGCTTACATGTCACACCTCAAAGAAAAGTAAGACCCTTAAAAGCAACGATAACTTGAACCAACTAAATTCCCCACAAGAGCCACTAAAAAATTTATAATTTAGGTTAGGACCATTGGGGGTAGGCATCCCATAAGCCGCCATGGTCATGTTATAGATTTGAAACATAGAAGATGACTTTTTAGGGAGCTTAAAATCCTTCAATCATCCCACAGAAAAGAATACCCGATCATGGAAGAGACCCGATTTAGATGGGGTTCGACTTAGGTCCAGTGTGTGTGGTACTCTTTAGGGCTACCCAACCCATCTAGTGCTTGGTACACGTAACTGACTACGAAGAAGCTAGAGACTCAAATACTCAAGTGGGAAAAAGTTACTTTAGTAGCCAAAATATAGGACATCCTTTCCCTATAGGTGACGGTGTGGGCAGCACTTGAGCCTCATTTCCATTACCTTGGTTGATTCTTCGGTTGTTGGAAGGCATCGATTTCTTTCAAGAGGTTTCCCAAGGACCCATTAGAAGATATCTTTGTGAGTCCTAGTTACTTTGAGATTGGAAAGGACGAATAGGCCTTCTTAGGATCTTTTTGCATATGCAAAAATAAATGAAAACCATTTGTTGTTTGATTGATCACATAGGCTAAAGTTAAGGGGAAAGTAAACTTTTTTGTTTTTCGATTTGGTTTATGTATGTGATTTATTTTCTTTGAATAATCATCTCCTTCCCTCGCCATACACAAACTAACACACACTCTAATCGACACCATAGGGGACCCCATGGCTCCCCGTCGATCTATATGCTTCTTAAACCTCCCCCCATACCGGGAGGTGTGCCAGGACTCTTGCCATTTAGGCATAGAGGACGTCACACAACCACCATTATAGGATCTTCCTTTATTGGTGAATCTTTGTTCAGGACCCCTCCTCATCAAAGAACACCCTTCACGACCACACAAGGGTTCCCACATGCTACCTCTTTGGGGAGTCCACATACCACTCCTCCGACAGTCCACGAGACACCCACCGAGGTAGTTCTCCTAACACTTCCCCATAAAGGACCATTTTACATATAGTTATCAAAAATCATTTCGCGATGATGGATAACTCATAGATCCCGTACTTAGCTTCTTTAAACCTATCGTATTTAAGTAAGCTAAACAATGACTCAATCACTCATATCCAAAATTGGCCAACCATGCCCACCAATCTCCCTTTGTACATTCCAAAATTCGAAGGGAAACATGGAGAAGACCCAGGAAACCATGTCATGACTTTTCACCTGTGGTGTTCATATAATAGTATCATGGATGATACTATTCGATTACGACTATTTCAATGCAACATTACTGGGCTTGAAACGAAATGGTACATTGAACATCCTTCTGCATCACATGTAAACTTTAGCTTCCTAACTACAACTTTCCATTCTTCCAGCTCATGGTTCGTCATGATTCAGGCCTAGAACTCCTCACCCGCTTCAAACAAACACCTGCTACCCACATATTTGATCATATACATGAATGGTGGAAATTTTGTAGCTTGTGTAAAGCATAGTTTTAAGACTAAGTCCTCCTCGACTTATTTTTGAGATCCCTCACATCATAAATTTCAAAAGACGTGGAAAATTCATCCCCGCATAATGAGGAAGAAGTCATTATCAAATATCAACAATTAGAGCTTATATACACCCAGTCTAGATATATCTATCATGCGCTTCCAGATTCCCCATGCCTACAAACTTATAAAGGGGTTACCAGGTGCATCCAATGTTGTTGATGGATTGATTGGGTCCATAACCCAAAACCAACTCAGAAACACCTACCAGTACCTCGGATATTCGTTCAATGGCCAAGCATTTGATGTTATACAAAATTCACCACCAATACAACATATATGATACTACCCTGATTAACCCACATCGATGCAGAATCTGGTTGGTAGGGTTAACCAATATCAACCCCCACATGGAGGCCCATAGCCTCCCCCAAAGGGAAACCAATGCTCCTCTAGGAATACGGGCACAATGTCCTCTACCTAGAATCCATATACCAATCATGGAAACCAATATTCTCCTTTCCTCGCACAACAACCGAATAACCCATCAGTGCAAAATAATGCAAGGATTAATCTAGTGCAACCTTCTCTCACTCAACAGCAACAATCGAAGGAGCATTTGAATGCATCTAACCCACCTATTGTTTCTAAAAAAAACCAAAGAGAAAACCAAAGGGAGAGCTTGAACAGGGGGGGCAACAACGAACAACAACCCTCATGGGCAATGGCAAGGGGTAACGCTAATTGGATTCAAAATCAGGGATCGGCCAACAACAACCCACAGAGGTGAAACAAGAACAAAATTCTATGGACTAATCATTCTTGTGCATCTGTGGGGAATATGGTCGTTATACCCATCATTGTCCTCAACTCCCTAAGTTAAAAAGGATACAAGACAATAGGGGGCAGGGAGGGCAAAAAACTGCAGTAATGAAGGACCCTTTTCCCCATGAGGGAGTGGTTAACACTCAACAACAACCATCCCATACACATCCTTCTTGATGGAACCCCAATAATAATTCTAATCACAACTTTTTCGTGACAAGAGAAGATATTCTCCTGCAAACACGAAATAGAAGTTATGAAGCTCCCCCAAAACCTATCTCATCTACCTTGACCATGACAAAACCTACAGCATCATTGACCATTCCTCAACTTCCTATAGAACCCATGTCAAAAATGGTCAAAGGACCTTTACAGTGAGGAGGACATAACTCAAAAGTTTCTCATAGCTACAACATAGTCGAAAACTTAGTGCAATCTCCCTCAGCTATGTCAGCATTAGAGGTACTAAAAACGTACCCAACCCAACAGAAAGCCTTAATTTTCACTTTAGGCGCAATTGACCTAGCCGATTCTCACCTAATGGTCTTTGACTTGGATAAATCTACCCCACAACTACCATCAGTCGTTGCTTTCCAAATTCCAGTCTCAATCCAAAACATCACCATCCATCTTTGCATTATCGATTAAGGGGCATCCACATGTACAACGTCCAAATTTTTTTGGCAAGAATTGGGATCCCCCGAACTCAAGCCTTCTAACATCATGCTTAGAACATACGACATGCGCCCTTCAATCCCCGTAGGCCTATACCAAGGCGTGTTAGTACAGTTGGCCGACAAAATTGTGCTAATAGATATCAAAGTATTAGATGCTCAATTGGATTAGAATAACTTGTTGGGCCGAAGTTACATGTATGAGATGTTAACAGTCACCTCTTCTATGTTCAGGATAATGATGTTCCCACATAACGAAAAAAACATTACAATAGGTTAAGTCACATATTATGAGAAGAAGACATTACGTGCACCCAATGGTGTTCTACCTTTCATTTCATCTTCTCATGAATGGATCACCACTTACACTGAACTCATCCTAGGCCAATTTAAGTCATCAACACTCCTAGGGACATTCCCAAGAGATCCTCCTATGATAAAGGATATTTCTCCAACCATAGGAGCACTGATGTGCATGATGACTTCATCAAACACCCCTAAGCTCAAGAACCAATTTCGGATACCAACAACAATGTTGTTACTAATCCTACTTTCTTACCATATTTGATCATTCAAACACCCTTCTTATTCCCCCGGCCTAGTTTTGTCTCGCGCCAAGTCATCGCAACACTCTTGTTGCCCCATATGGCTCTAGTGATACCAGTCTAGTATCTAGGCCCTTAGGCCACATCAGCAAGCTCAAGTATCACTACAACAGGCGTCAATCCTATTCCTCCTTAGGAAAACACACCACAACTAGCAGCACCTGCACTAATACCAACCGTTGTTAGAACAAGCAATAAGAAAAAAGGTAAAAATGTGGAAGCTTCAAACACTTCCTCCTTTAGGTTCCCTCAACCCTTTTCTTTGTGTGAAACAGTTGGGCACCCCACCAATAGGTGCCCCAAGTTAGACGAGTTCAAATCTCTTTTTGCATGCCCCAAAAGTGTCAGTGAAACCTCCTCCCCTACTAGAGAAAAGAGCACACCCACGCGTCATAAGGTATTGCGCACCAACCATGCATGCACCATATGTACCAAATACAAGCATTACACTCATCATTGCCCCGAAATCCCTTGATATTGAGATGCATTAGGTGCACTCACCCAAACCAATACCCCATTACTCCCAGCAGAGGATGGATCCAGAAAGATTTTTTACGTAGTGAGGGAAGAAGCTTCTTTCTCCTATCCCTCTTCTGGTACGTCAACCTCCCACCATGATCGAAGGCAACCTAGAATAGCGACACCCCTACCAACAACCACGTGCGCTTTATGTGACGAACCAGATCATTTGATTAGCCAATGTCCCGAATTAAGGGCATTTAAATGATTATATCATGTTACTGGCATTGCTCAAAGCACCAAACCCAGGCACAGACGTCACACTTGCCAAATTTTTGTAGGAAATCATCACGTGCGACATTTCCCCATCTTTCTCGATTTTGTTATATGCTAGGATTCATGTGGGGATTTATTGCTAAGAATTCTGATTTAGTCAGGTCAGATACTAAACCATCATACCATACCACACGACTAGGGAATGAATCATATAGGTCTATTTTATGTGTGTTTGAGGATAAACGCCCCCCAGCAATTCAACAATGCACCCATCATTACATCTCCTCTCACCATCATCAATCTAGATTGGGAAAAAAACCAATCTAAGGTCGTTTGGAAAAAAAGATAACCCCTTACATGTGCCCTATGTGATAAACCTAACCACTTGGTAAATCAATGTCGGGAATTGGGTAAGTTTAATGACATCTTTTTATTGGTGGTCCAAATTCCACAAACCCATCTCTCCAATCAAGAGAATATCACATGATTTTATTTCCAAATTTGTTCTCAATCACATCATACGAGGAATTTTCAGTACCTTCCACGTTTTCACGCAGCGAGAGCAGCATTGAAGCAAACCCAAACTTGCAAGTTACGTCATGCTAATACTAAGATCCAAAGATGGTTATCACCCCAATATGTCCCATATCATGACGTCAACTAGGCATCATCATCTCATACTATGAGAAATACCATCACCCACACTATATATTCGGCTAGTTCTAGTCCGATGTGCAGTATCTGCACCAGTACCTCTCATAGCACCAAGACATGTAATATGTTACAAACATTTTGGCAACTTAGGATTTAGCATCAAACTCCTATTGAGGAATATACTTTTTCCCCTTGTACACCAACAAGACTACAAGAACTCCCTCCCACTCGTTATCAACCCACTATAACTGAATTTCTACCACCACCTAATGATGATGACATGCCACACCATATACGATTCATTTCCTCATCCATAGGAACCATGATTCGTGTTGTCTACTCATCATTTTTTGGTGTTAATATCGCAAAATCCACCCCACCAATGGTGCAAACGCATCCCATCTGCACATTTTCAACCTCACTTGGTTTTACGACATCAACTGATCTAGATTTAAACAAGAATGCAACAAATTCGCAAAATCCACCCCACCAATGGTGCAAACGCATCCCATCTGCACATTTTCAACCTCGCTTGATTTTACGACGTCAACTAATCCAGATTTAAACAGGAACGCAACAAATTACAGAGATAACCATAAACACATAGATGCAGCGGAAATAATACTTCATTTCATTAATGTAAAACACTGAAATATGCTTACAAACAGGAATGGAAATAAACCAGCTAGGGTGATGGTAGTTTATCTCTGAGAAGAGATGTGGTGGCTACATGCCTCTAAACTACCTTACAATGAGGCTCAAGGGCCTTTTTATTATTGAATAATAAGAGAAAACCGTAAACAACCAAGACCCTAACCCGAGGAGATGTCGCACCAAGAGTTTATGGGCCCCGTTGGGGTGATTTGGACAGCCAACTTCCCAGGGTCGCGACTTGGTCATATTATATTTGTTTGATGCACATGGTAGCCCGTTCGAAAGATCTCTTCGAGGACGACAAAGAAAAAGATGATTTTAGACAACAAAAATCGCTCGTGATATATTTCCAAAAAAACATCGTTTAGGGCCTCAAAACGGCTTCGGAAGTTTAGGACCCAAAAAACTGTTAAAAATAGTAAATTGTGCTACAATTAAGGAAATTGAAAAATTCAAAGAAGGAATGGTGGGGGTCCAAGTGGAATTGGCGGGTGGTCACCAATATCCAACTAGATCATCAACCAACAAATCATATTTTTTCTTGTCGACCAACACAACCAGGTCTGAACCCCAACCTCAAGACCTGGCATAACCCGAGTCAACGCTAGATAATTTTTTTCACTTAGAAAAAATAGGCACCATCTGTATTTGTACTGATTTCTGAGATCTGAACAAAGCTTATCCCAAAGGAAATTTCCCTACACCATTCATTGACCAAGTCATCGATGCTTGCGCCAATCACGAGGCCCTATCCTTCATGGACGGGTTCTCTGGCTATGCATATCAAGATTCGCCATATAGATCAGTACAAAACCACATTCACAACCCCTTGGGGTACATTCACATACCAAGTTATGCCTTTCGGCCTTGAAAACGTTGGCAGAACCTTCTAATGGGCCATGAATTACATCTTCCATGATTTGGCTCATCTTATCATCGCCTATCTGGATGACCTTACAGTACGATCCAAGAAGAATTCTAACCATTTGGAGGATCTCTGCGTGGTCTTTTAGAGATGTCAACAATATAACCTACACTTGAACCCTCTCAAGTGTGTATTTTGTGTCAATGGCGGAAGACTACTGGGATTTATAGTTTCCCAGCAAGGTATTAGAGTTGAACCTCTCAAAGTACAAGACATTAAGGAAATACCACCTCCAAAGACATTCAAATAGTTACAAAGCTTGTAGGGTAAGGCCAATTTCTTACGATGCTTTGTCCCCGATTATGCTACTTGCACGCAAGGCTTTTTACGCCTCCTTCTTCAAGATATTCCCTTGCATTAGGATGATTAGGCTCAAAAATCATTTGAATCTTTAAAAAATGCATTATCTCAAGTTCCTTTGATTATCCCACCCAACCACAATAAAGACTATACCCTATATCTATCAGCATCAGATGTAGTCGTTATTGGGGTATTACACCAAGACGGACCAGATAACAAGGAGCACATAATTTATTACGTCAGCAACAACTTATTCGGGTTTGCATTGAAGTATGAACTATAAGAAAAAATTGCCCTAGCTCTAGTACATTATGTACATAATCTTCAGAATTATATCATCCTTCGAACCACCACCGTAATAGCAGTTGTTAACCCCATGAGTTATCTGCTCACTTGCCATATGATGAACCACAAATACGCTCAGTGGATTGTTATTCTGCAAGAATTTCATCTACATTTTAATTCTCCTAAAAGAAAAAAGGTGCTCATCCTCTCTACTTTCATCGCAAATCATCCAACAGAGACCCAAGGATCTCCTGTTAATGATTCTCTTCCCGATGAACATCTATTTTTAGTATCAACGAACGACCCTGGTACAGTGATAACCTCCTCTTTTTACGAACTCAAAAGTTCAAACCCCACCTTACCTGTGATGATCAAAGGTGCATATGCTACCATGCCCCCTGTTACCTCCTTCTGGGGGATGTCCTTTATCAATGAGGAATCTACATTATCCTTCATATGTGCCTCACCCACCAACAATTCAAGCAAGTCTTAAATTATTTCCAAAGTGGGGCTTGTGGTGGCCACCTCTCATGGATGGCCATCACCCAGAAAATCCTCCGTGTTAGTTATTTATGGCCCAACATTTTCCATGATTTCATATAGGCAGTCAAAATATGTGAGCCATGCCAACAATGCTCTCATAAGGCGCGAGCACCACCCGCTCACATACATCCAATCATCATGGTCGACCCCTTCTATAATGGGTCATCGACTTCATGACATGTAACCCCCCATCATCTGGAAACCACAAGTACATTGTGGTTGTCGTTGACTACTTCACCAAATGGGCAGAAGCAACGGCCACATATAATAACACCACAGAAACCGTTGCACTGGTTTTCTTTAACCATGTCATAACATGGTTCACTGTTCCCAAGGAGTTGGTTTCAGACCATGGTAAACATTTCTAGAACAAAATATTTCAAGATCTATCGCAACACCTTGGTTTATCTCATGAGTTTTCTTCCCCATACTACCCTCAATCCAATGGTCAGGTAGAAGTTCTCAACAAGGTTCTCAAAACAATGTTGCAACATATGGTGAACAATCAGAAAACCAATTGGCACCACATTGTGTTCTCAAAACTGTGGGCATACCACACAACGGTCAAGGAATCTATAGGGTTCACACCCTTCCAAGTAGTATACGGGGTCAAAGTTGTACTTCCCATTGAGTATGATATCCCTACCTTACACTCTACCATTGAACTTCTCAGTGACACCAAACCTTTGGAAAAAAGTTGGTACAACTAGAGATTATTGATGAAAGTCAATGAGAATCTCTCTAGAATAATGAAGCACACAAAAAGAGGGTCAAAGCCTCATTCGATCACAACATCATCCCTCGGACATTTACCAAAGGTGAGTTAGTCCTCCGCTATGATGTTGCCCAAGAAGTGGTAGGACCTGAGAAGTTTGAAACACTACGGAAGGGCACATACATTATCAAACATTGCCTCCTCAAAGGTGTTGAGATTGCAACAATATGATGGAGCTTAGTGAAAAGAGTCGCCTTCACTAAGTGGGCCCGCAGGCTATTTTTGGTGCAAGTCTATTTTTAGACTATGTCTATTTTTAGACATATGG
>APFE030351550.1:123064-147091 GCA_000404065.3 Pinus taeda
ATGGTTAAGCCTACCAAGCTCTTCTGGAAGGCAGGCAAGCATGTATTGCGCTACTTGAGAGGCACATCAGGATATGGAGATTGGTATAGATAGGAGGATGCAGATTGGGTAGGGAGCTCAATGGATGACATCAGGTACTATCATATCAGAGATTGTGTGCAGCGGAGGATCATGTTACTTTCGTACATTCCAACGGAGGATCAAGATGCTGATATTCTGACGAAGGCTCTCACAAGGAGCAAATTCGAGTACCACCGAGGCAAGATAGGGGTTGCTAATAATCCATATCTTGTCGAGAGGGAGTGTTGAGATTGAAACAAGATGATGGAGCTTAGTGAAAAGAGTCGCCTTCACTAAGTGGGCCCGCAGGCTATTTTTGGCGCAAGTCTATTTTTAGACTATGTCTATTTATATGGATCATGTCTATGGATTGCAGGTTGTTGTTTATGGATGATTGATCAAGTTGGAAAAATAGATGGACTTCTATTTTTAAACCACAACGGAGTGACACCACAGCGGAGTGACTGCTCAGTCTAAATATAGAACAGTCAAATATTATTAGCTCATAATAATATTTAGACTATAAACTTTGTCTTATTCTCTTGGAGCACTTCAGTTTGAGCTACAGAGGTGGCACATGCATCTGTCAGAAGGAAATATGCTTTTCTTATGAGTCATTTGAGTTGTTTCATGCATGACTTCAGTTAGAACTCAAGAGAGTTGAGTTTAGTGGACTGGAGGTGCAGTTGATGGAGTTGTGTTCATTTTAGTTTTGTTAAACTGGTTGTATTTAGTCTAACTGGAAAATAGACTAGAGATGAGTTGGGTGAATTAGTTATTAATTAATTCACAAGTTATTAACTCATAATACAACTAATGAATACATCAGTTAACTCAGTTGCGTGTCAGTGCATGTTCAGTTCAGCAGGGACAGGTGTTAGAGAATCAGCTTGCTATCAGTTGTGACTATAGTTGTGCATCAGATCTTGCACAATCAAGGGATTGAGTATGCCAATGAGTTTGCTCACATATTTTCCCACATTGTAGCTTGTGCTCACGTGATTTAGCCAAGGAAATACGTGGTTTGCTTGGAATTATCATCAGTTCTTGAGCAGGTATTGAGCAGCGGAGGCAGGCAAGCAGCGAAGGAGATTTGAGCCAGTGATTGATTCAGATCTGAGCTGTATTGTGTGTAACAGAGGTGGAGATACTTGTGAGAAGTATTATGCTGTGTAATGTTATGACTCAATCATTAATATACAGATAGTTGGGGTTTTTAGCGAGATGCTTTCCCCGGGATACATACTGTGTTAATGTTGTGAATGCTCTTGATGTTTTATTGTTATTGATGCTGCTATATTGATGATCAACGTAGAGGAGCTTATGTATTGTGTATGTTTTCCGCAATAGTACATGATCAGGATAATCTCTGTTGAATATGTGTTAAATTATTCAAAATTTATACAAAAGGTGGCATACATCTTATCAAAGCCCAATGGGACTTGGCTAAAAAATCTCATCAATGGTCTCTAGTGATAGTGCAGGAGCTGGATGCATTCTAATAAATCCAAATGGAGAAAAAACCATGCTTACATGCAGATCTGAATTTGATTGTACTAATAACATTGTTGAATATGAAGCATTGGTTCATAGCTTGCAAAAAGTTATCAATATTGATGTCAGACATCTTAAAGCTTATGGTGATTCAAAAATTGTTATTAAATAAGTAAGAAATAGTATTCATTGCATTTCTAATCATCTTAAACACTATCAATCCTTGATTCAAGAATCTACTCATTTCACAGCATTCAACATAACTCCAATTCCAAGCTTACGAAATGCTAGTGTTGATCTCTTAGCTAATGTTACTTCAAATCTCATTCCTCCAGAAGATTTTAGTCACGATAGATTTTCAATAGAGTTTATTTTTCACCCCTCCATTCCAGATAACGTAACTAATTGGCGTGTATTCAATGATCATAATGATATCCTAAGTTTTTTAACTTCTGAAGGGTCTTATTCAGATCAAATCATTGATGAACATGAACATGATAAGCAGAGTAATAAGTCTTCTAAGGAAAATTCCTTGCTAAAGCCTGTAGTAAAATTAGAAGACTTATATGATTTGAAAGATATATTCAAGAAAGCTACTAATTGACTCCAAAGTAGTACCTTAATATTTGAACTAGTTAATCTAGGGTCTGATTAAAAACCCCAAAATATCAATTTAGGCCTTGGACTTTGACCTAATTAGAGATTTGATTTCATCCATTTGTTAAGGAGATACGAGGATGTTTTTTCCTGGATTTATGATGATTTAAAAACCTATGACACATATATCGTTCAATATATTATACCCATGCTGCCTGATGTAAAACTTGTTCAACAAAAACTTAGGAAAATCCATCCTAATCTTAAAGCTCAAATCAAGACCAAGTTGACTAAATTACTCAAAGCTAAGATTATTTTCCGATCATAAATTCAAAGTCAGTCTCAAATCTTGTTCTAGTTAGAAAGAAGAATGGAGACATTCGAATTTGCATTAATTTTAGGAATTTGAATAGAGCATGTGAAAAGGACAATTTTCCTTTACCACCAATGAAAGAAATCTCCCAATCCAATGCAGGTTCTGAATTGATGTCATTTTTAGATGGTTTTTCAAGATATAACCATATTCTTATGCATCCTGAAGACAAATTAAAACCACATTTAGGACCAAATGGGGAACATACGCTTATCAGAATATGCCTTTTGGATTGATAAATTTTGGAGCTACATTCAAAAGAGGTATGGACATCGCTTTCAAAGGTTTGATTAACAAATAAGTTGTTGTGTATTTAGATGATATTACAATCTATTAAAAAGAAATGAATAATCATATTAATGATTTAAAACAAATTTTTGAAAGATGTAGAAAGTTTGGGATTTCTTTGAATCCTAAGAAATCATTCTTTTCTCTTAGTGAGGGAAATATTTTAGGCTTTATTGTTTCAAAAGAAGTAGCATACACCCAGAAAGAATTAAGGCTATTTCAGAAATATCCTTACCTCATAACAAAAAATCTATGCAATCCTTTCTTGGTCAAATCAATTTTGTTAAACGCTTTGTCCCTGATTTTTCACAAATTTTCATAACTTTACAAAATATGATAAAAAAGAAGACAGTCTACAAATGGTGACAAATTGAAAGAAAATCTTTTGAATAAATAATGCAAGCCATAATAGATGCTCCTTCATTGTCATCACCTAAATTTTCTAAAGAATTTGTCCTATATACTTTTGCTTTTGAACAATCCTATGCTACAGTTTTAACTCCACCAAATGAAGAACAAGTTGAAGCTCTCAATGACTTATTTAGTTCTAATCTACAAGGAGTTGAGTTGAATTAGAAGTAGAAAAACAATTTTTTTCAGTCTTTAAGTGAGTAAAACACTTTAGACCTTTTCTCTTGAAATCACATATAAAAGTGATTGTTCCTTTCCCAGCGGTTAGGAAATTTCTTATTCACAGAGAATTAGGAGAAAAGAGAGATAATTGAGTTACAACCTTACAATAATATGACCTAGAAATAAAATCAGCTAAATAGTTAGAGGTCAAGGTTTTTGCAGGTTGATAACTAGAGCTTTCGATAATCCAACTAAAGAATATTCAGGTAACAATCAAGTTTCAGAGGTATGTCCTGTAGATACTGAATCTCAGTATGTCGAATTAATTTTCTACTTGAAAAATGGTTATGCTCCAGTTGAACTCGATTACAAGAGAAAAAGAGATTTGAGACTTAGAGCCAACCAATATCAACTTGTTAATAATGTTTTGTTTAGAAGAAATTATGGTTATGTCTTACTTAGATGTTTAGAGAAGCCTGAAGCGGAAAAAGTGTTGCAGGAATTACATGATGTAATAGCTGGTGGACACTATAGCGGGGATACCACTACACACAAAATCCTCCATGTTGGTTACTATTGGCTAACCTTGTTCAAAGATACACATGCTTATGTAAGAAAACACAAATTCTACCAAACAACTGCAGGGAAAGAAAAGAAGCCAACCTTGCCTTTGCAGCCAATCAATATTGAATAAACTTTTGAACAATGGGGACTCGATATCATAGGTGAGATCGTTCCACACTCTTCTAAACAACACAAATATATTTTAACTGCTACAGGTTATTTCACCAAGTGGGTGGAAGCAATACCCTTGAAAAGCAATACCCTTGAAGGTGGTCAATTTTGAAGTTGTTATTGATTTTATCGATCAACATCTAATTACCAAGTATGGCCTTCCTTGTGCTCTCATGTTTGATAATGCATCATACTTTTCTGGAAATGCCATTACTGAATTTTCACTCAAGCGGGGTTTTACAGTTAAATATTCCACAAATTACTATCCTCAGGGAAATGGATTAGCTGAATCCACCAATAAAAACCTCATAAGAATTATCAAACGAACTATTGATGAAAACCAAAAGAACTGGCATAAGGCTACAATTTTTGATGTATGGGCTGACAGGATCACTCACAAAGCTTCTTTAGGAACTTCTCCCTATTACTTAGTATACGGAAAATAAGTTGCCTTGCCTCCTAATCTAGCTTTTCCTTCACTAGCCCTAGTGCAATCTGTTGAGGAACGACCTTGTTCTTCTTTATAATTAAGAATTTCTCAAATTATAAAGTTATAAGAAGGAAGAGATAAAGCCAAATAGACTCATACTCAACATCAACATACAGTCAAGTCTTGGTTTGATGTGATTTCAGTAAGCAATAAATTTTTTGAAATCAATGACTTAGTTCTGAAATGGGATAAAGCCCATGAAGAAAAAGGAAAACACACAAAGTTCCAAAAACTTTGGCTTGGCCCCTTTAAGATCGTTGAAAAACTAGGCCCGTAAACTTTTATCCTCCAATATTTACGAGGTAAGAGATATTCTCTTCTCATAAATGGGATAGTTTTAAAGAAATATTTTTCTTGAGAACGCATATTCTGTTGTAAATGTGTAAATAAGCATATGTACATATTGATGTCTTTAGATTAGTTATACTGAATAATACTCCTTTGACTTTGTATTGGGTTTTCACATCATTAATATGGAATTTATAAATTAAAGGAGAACTATTTAGAAATAAATTATCACATTGAAGTTTAGTATTGCATCTATTCTAATCTATGATATCTTTATTTCCATTAACTTGTGAATTTTTCATGACTTGAAACATTAAAAAATCATGTTATCCTTTGATCTGTCATGTACAGTTTCTTTTAAAAATAAAGACTATTTCGAATTTTTAGCACCTTATGACTTCAATTGTCATCCATAACTCTTAAGGAGTAGTTTTACCTCCCCACCCACTGATTTTACATTTTTTAGAGCGTAATTCAAAAATATTTAAACTTGAAAGATAAGGGGTCTCATTATGAGCCAGCTTACCATGATCATATGGAACTAATGATGCTAACATTATCATAACTAGTCACCAAGCCATGATAATGGCGTATGGTTACAAGACTGTAAGACAAGAGGTCTTATCACAAGTCGACTTATTCAATGTCATTATAACCTGTGAATGGAATTGTCAGCATCTGGCTACCAAATCAAGACAATGGCTTTCAAGCAATTAAAAGAAATTTTTAGAAAAAGATAAATACCTCTAATATTTATTCTAGTGGATGGGATACTGGTATTACTCAGTTAAATGGTAACTCTGTCGAGGCTATGGACGCCTATTGGCAGCAGTGCCTCTACTAGTGACAAATAAGTTTATCTTAATGTTAAGCTTTAATAATTCTTTATTTCATCTTTCCAATTGATAAAATGATTGACAAAGATAATGTAGGTTCTTATAAATAAGAAGTTATGAAGTTTGCAAAATAATAAGTTGTGTTTTCAGAGTAATTTCAATCAATCTAAATTTCAACATTCTAATCTTTCTAAGTCTTATTCCTTTAGTTATTAAAATTCCATTTATTATTACAGGGATAATTGTTTCACCCAGTATGTCGCCAGTTATTGTAGCATTCAACAACCCTCTATTTTTATACTTAGTTATCAATAAATAATGGGTACCCTTCATTTTATATGTATTTTAATTTCTTTTAATGAAATATTTGATTTTAATAAAGCTGGAGTATATTTGAATTAGTTGTAAAGTTTAATAGGCTTGAAGTATTTCCTTTATCGGAACTTCATATATTGGAGTTACACCTTAAATAAGTTATGATAAACTTAAGCTTTGGTAGGCCCCACTCACAAAGTCAAAGCTATATCGGAAGACTTCCATTGGAACTATTATATCGTAACTTCATTTTTAAGAATGTTACAATAAATCTCCTCTCTGATGTCTTTATCGGGCCGATGCTTGCATTATTAGAAGAATCGTATAAAGGGCTTTCAAAAAAAATTACAAAAGACTTGTGCGCTTTTACATAAATTAATATTATAATTATCTGTCAGTCCCACCACTATTATTAATTCTATCGGAACATCTCATATCGTAAGTTCTATCATGTTGCACCTCTGATATCCCTTTCCTTCGATATCTTACACCCTGATATCCAATATCTCTGATATTTCCATCGAAATCCTTTATCGGAACTATTACATTGGAAGTTTTTCATTAAAACCCTCAATATGAAACCTCTGATATGATTTCCCCTATATGCCCTGCACCTCTTCCATCGAAGCTTTTTATCTGATATCTCTCATGACTGTTATTATATCGGAAACTTTCTGCATAGGAAGTTTGGATTACTGTAACTTTCTAATACAGTCCTCTAATATATTTCCCCAATACAATTCCTTCCATGTGCTTACATGGAAAGCCCACATTATTTCACACTTGTACATGTAATGTTTGATAGTGGAGATTTATTGTTTTCAAAATTTTAAATGATTTCATTCATCCCACCTCGATTTTGTGAAGATTCGCTTTAAAGAAAAGATTGGTATTGTAAAATTTCATTATTTGCACTAAGTTCTCTTTGAAGAGAAGTGTTTCACTCGTCTCTGCGTTTTCTATTGCATGCAAGCTCTGATCATCATAACAATGAAGAGATGTCAAAGGGAGGAAAGGGAAAGAAGAAAAATACAACACGGCAACAATCTGCCACTCCTTCAATTGAAAGTATTGAAGAAAAGACAGTTATGTCAGGGCTCTTCTCTGATACAGTTTGTACTAAAGGCACTGGAAAATCTTCATGGGAAGCGATATAAAAACTCTTTGAAGATGAAGGACCTACGGTTACTCAAAGGACAGTAACTGCTAATGATTATACTCTCGTTTCAAACACAACCTATAGCGATGTGGCGAATTATTTCTTACACAGAATTTCAGCCGTACCTAAAATTATTCCCTAGGTTAATATGGTTCATTGGGTCGTAGATAATCTAAGTATTGCTAATAGGCGAATTGTTACAAATAAAAACATAGTCATCAGATCTTTTGCCAGTGAGTACTTGCAGAGGATGCACCATCTTCTTGGGCCACAATGCAAGTAGAAATAAATTGAGGCATTTCTAAAAGAGAATGAACATGCATCATAGCCAATTAAAGGGTGGAGAAATGATCCAAACAAACACAAGTGGGAGAAAAGTGGTAAGTATGTTGTAGACTCTATCGTTGGTCCTTATTCTCATATAGTTGTTATGATGTGTAGGCTTTATGCATAGCCTAATGTACAGAAATTTCTTGAACAATGGCTACCTCTTATAGACAGGGCTTCAAAGGGGTTTATTTTTTATTGGGCTACTATACTTTTAGATAATTTAGCTACCCATATCTTGGCTTTTAGGAGTAAATTAAAAGTTTATGAGAACATAATCTCGCCTTTCTATATGAGTGCTTATATCATTGATGCTTTGTGTTTTTCCATGGACTTTTCATCTATGGGTTGGAAGTGGACTCTGGAAGACCCAACCCCTATTCATATTTATCATGATATTCTTTGGGATTCCAAATATCAACAACATTTCTATAAAATATTCCATGGGGTCACGTTACCAACATATCATGTTATCTTTGATCATAGGGCTCCCCGAATGTCTCCAAAGGCTGAAACTAATCTTCTCCAAGTAGGGAATTGTTTTGGTGAGGAATCATTCACCTATATCAGGGTAGATGGGAGTCTAGCCAATCCTCTTGTGTTACCTTTGTTCATTCCTAATAAACTTCTTGCTTGGGAGATAGCCTATCAGACTGTGGGAAATGGTATTTCTAAAGTCTTAAGGGAATCTAACAAAAATATGTGGCCTTTCTTTCCAGCCCAATTTGGTATATATGATTTAGATAACTATGAGCATGCATTGATTGAAATAAAGGTTATTCAAGATCTTGGTTTTCCTACAATACCCAATAGACAAGATGATCCTCATCAAGTAGTCAAAAAGATTACAACTACATCAAGTATCATATAGTTTGCTCATGAACCTTATAAATTTGATGACTTGTTTGATAGAGCTTCTTCTTATTGAATGGTTGCATAAAAATTAGAGCAACAATTAACTCCTGAGGAAATGAGTCAGTTCACTCAGTACAAGGCCTCTAGGCTAGCAAAACTTCCTATGGATTCATTTCAAATTCCTCAGGAGAATACTGTCCCTGACGATGTTGTAATTATTGGTTCTACACAATCTATTGAACCTTCTCAACCAACGGAAACAATTGCATCTTCTTCTTCTCAAGCAGAGGGTTTTGTGTTTAATGCTAGGTTAGAGGAAATCTAGGAAGAATGAAATCAAGCTCTTAAATCTAAGGCTGATGAGTCTCAGGATGCTAAGACTCCTCCACAAATGAAACTTCAGGACACTCTCAAGAATCCTGAACAGACTCTGGTAATAACAAAGGTTCCAGAGAAGCCTTTGGATGATAAAGATGTAGAAATCATACCAGTATTCCCTTATTTCGAGGGTATTTTAAGTATCGGGGAGATTCCTCCACTGGATATTTCTATAGCCCTCAGCACAAGGCTATAGTAAAGGGGGAAAGAAAGAAAAGAAAACTTGACTAGTCCCAGGCACTAGTTCCTGGCAATGCATCTTTTGAAGTGTTATGGAAGGGCTCTATAGAAACTCCAACAAAGGAATTGGGTAGACTTACTCAATCCAAAGGTGCCTATGCCTCATCTACTATTGACAAAGCCACAGAGGTTCAGCAGTTTCTAAAAGAGAAAGAATAACGAATTTCTTTGTTAGAGCAAAGCATTGAAACTGAAAATCAAAAGATAACAGAACATTGGTAGGTGCAGGTCACAGAGCTTCAACGCAAATTCAACTCTCTCAGAGTCTAGTATGATGTTGATATACAGGCCTGAGATTCACAAATTCAAGAGCTACAGAGAAGGATTGAACATCTGAGTGTCAATCCAAAATTGACTAAATTTAAGAAAGAGGCTAAGGAGTTGAATACTCTTCTTGCCCAACAGCAAATTGCCTTTTTCCAGAAATTGGCAATTATTCGTGATTAGTGCGGGACATCTAGCTCCCTGGTAGACCAACTATCTAATATTAAAAATTACCTTGAAAATATAGAGGAGAAAATTGTTGTTTTCTTGACATGGCAGGAAAGTGCAGATGGAAGATTAGCAAATCTTCCTATAATTGAGGAGTCTCATAAAGATATTATTTTTAGAGAGTGGGAAATTCGCATTAAGTAGGTGGAAGTCGCAGTTTATCAAGCGCGGGATATTTCAAGTAATGTCATTGAAGCAGTGAGTGATAGTTTGATCCAAGCTAATCTCATCTCGAGTTGTCCCGAGGGAAAATTACCTGATATCAAACTGCTGACTAAAACGTGGCAATAATCCTCCAAGAAACAAGTCGAGATTATTGAACAACTAACCAAGACTAATTTGGAGAGTCATCAAAAATTCTTCGTAAAACCACACAGTCAATGGCTTATGCTTTGATGCTTATCAAACACCACCACACAGATGCTACCAACATTGTAGGATGCGATCTTGACTAGCCAGATGCAGATACAGCCCAAGTCTCCACCTGAATTGAAGAGTTTGATTGATATTTATGAGATGCAACAATGCATCGGAGGACAATATTCCTCCCCATCTTAGATAATTTGTTCTAACATATTCTAAATATGTTCCTTTTGCTTCCTTTTAGTTAATTTTGTTTGAAACTTCTTGAGGTTGTTATTGTATTTTCTATCTTTGTATTTTATTATGAAACTACAAATCCCCTCTCTCAGATAAGAGAAGGGGTTCTGAAATTTTGAAAGGGAAAGCTTAAGTTGCACTATTATAAGTAATATTTTTCTTAATATAAAGTTGCACCATCGCCTTTCTATCATGAGCATATCAATGATATATCGGGTATTATTTTCCTTTTGTTATTTTTTTACTTAGAGTAGAATGGAATTCTGATTTTGTTCATAATATGTGTTAAAGAAATCATTCATTATCACTACTGATGTGTTTGATTGAAATTATAAATTATATATGAACAACGAGATCTCAGTTAATGTGTCAAATTAACAAACAAATTTAATTAACTATTTAATTAAATTAGTTATCTTTCTCTATGTTAACTTCATAGTTACATGATGATCTACATTGTTGTGATAATTATGAAATATTTATAATCACATATACCAGCAGCATACCAAGGATAGATAATAGTATATTAATCTTTATTTCAGTTTCTAGTTGTATTAAAGCATTATATCCTTATTCAATCCACTTCATATAATTTTATAGAAAGGGAAATCGGTCCCATAATTCCAAGCGAAGCCATCATCCCAAACTGAAAAGGATCTATTCTAAGGTCCCGACCAGGTGGTTTCCCCCAATGTTGATGCATTCATTCAAGACCATCAACAGTATATTAACCTATAAATTTTCTAGAAAAATAATTTATAATTAAATAGTTGGAAAATAAAAATAATCCAATTATAATGTAAAAATTGTGCATATAAGATAATATAGAGTTGAAAAGTTAGAAGTTCTAATGTAAGATACTTATTTGTAGGCCTAAATAACTTCTTTCTAGTGGCTAAAAACGCAGGTCTAACAAGTAGAAAGCTCTCTTAAGTTCATAATATGTAACCAAAAGGCTAGATACAAGTATAAAATGCAAGAAATAGGAACTTGTGTCAAGTTAGATATAGAAATTTAGATAATATTTCCAAATAAATAGCATGTTGTAAATTGATATGATGATAAAACCCAACAACTAAAATCCTACTTTAACTGCAGAAAAATAAAAGAAATTTGGAGAATTTTGGATTTTTAGGTGGTTGGATTTTTTATTTGCCTCGGATTCTCACCTTTTGTTGGAGTGTGTAGTAGATGACCCTCTAGGTTGCTATGTTTGGTTCTTGTCTAGGGAGTGTTCTTGGTCTTTCTGAAAAATCAGCTCCACTTTAGCTTAAATCACCTTGCAACTTTCAATCTTTCGTAGAAGCAACCCTCTTTTTGTAACATCTCCAACATTTGTCCTTTATGTGCAACAAAATACAAAGTCCTTGATATAGTAAAACACATTTTCAAATTTCCCCAATGGGGGTGATGACCATTGACTCCATATGGTGACATGGTGGCACACAGAGCCTAATGGGCCTCCACGCATCCCACGCGAGAATTTATGAAGCTCCACGGTATGTCGTACCCACCAGCAGATCGGATCTTAGCGCGATAATTTATATGAAGATAGGGATACCTCAAACCAATATTCAATGGCTTTGGGCAATGACGAGGGAGTGTTTGGTGGATATTTTATCTAGTCTTAATGTTCCCTGGCTATAGTTCCGGCTAGGGAAGACGAACATGGTCTTTACATTGCTTACAGCCTGGAGGAGGGAGACCACCAACATCCGGAATGGCTATGGGATCTGAGGGCTCTCTTGGCCCCACAGTAGCATGAAAATCCAAGGTGTTATCCCTCTCTCTGGATGAATTGGGATAGATCATGGCACTTATTCTTTTTCTTGGTTTGGTCATGCGGAAATCTTGGTGGGGGTGACTCTACTAGCCATCTTGTCAATGGTGTCTTGTTGGCCGATGAGCTCTGTGCTGGACCAACTCCAATGAACTCTTAGGCTCTCTCTGCAACTTCTTGTTCTTATACCATTAGTTTTTCCCTCGCGAGAGGGTGGATAGCATTAAGAACGGCGCCTCAGTCTCGAAAGTGCAAGGTTGGTAAAGGTCTTCGTAACGTCTTCTATTTACTCCTTCTACAAGTTCAATACAGCTTGTTTTGGTTATTTTCTCTAGTTAGGTGGAACACCATCCTCTTAAGGGTGGCTAGTGGTTACGACGGTGTTCTAATGCCCCGTCAGAGGGGACGTGCATGCCAGGGAGGGGCGGCTCCACACATGGCAGGCGGCAATAGGAAGAGGAGCCAATCTCTACTACTGAAACTACTAGCAGCAATCATTCGAGAGAGGGTACGGCCCCCACCTCCTTGGAGTCTATTGTTGCTCAGTTGACCAACATTCAGCTCAATATCGATGCTCTAAGGGAGAAGAGGTATGAAGATATAAATGAATTGGTAGCTTATATCAAATATCTTCAACACATGCAGAATGAGATCTTGGACTTAATGGAAAGTCTAAATCATCACCACAGGTGAAAAAATGACCACCTCCACTCTCTGGAAGCGAGGGTGGCGCACATAGACTTCCACATGCATGAACACACTTCTCTCTTTGCTACTCCTCCAGCCTTTCCTACAAAACCACCTCCATAATGTGGATTTATATGATATGTATTTTTTTCTATTTTGTGCTCTGTAAGTACTGGTCTGTAAGCCAACCGGCAATAACCAGTGACACCGGTTGTCATGGTCTTCCTCCAAACTACTTGTTCCTTAAAGCTAGGCTTAAACCAAATTCTAATCCTATGGAGATGTATTTTGTATCTGTTGATTTTCTAATAATATAATGACTGTTTTTTTACTGACAAAAAAAAAAACCATTTTCAAAGTAATTTAAAACACTCATACTGATTTACTTACAAAACTAACACAAACATGTGGGGAACCCTAGTTGCTTGCTTACACATATTGTATTAGCTCTTCCAAAATAGATGATAACTTTTTATTAGATATCACTTGTCTCAAGTGTTTTAGGGTCATAAGTTTTTTAGTCAAAATATTTTTCCTATCCTTTAATTTTCATTTTTGATTAGTTGAGCCTATGACTATTGTTGTTTTCATAGCCTCGAAATCATTATTTGGCATCTTTGAGTGTCTTGCATGAATGGTTCAATCAAATTTTGGAAGGGCCTTAGTTAATGGGAATCATGGTCGTGTATGTTTGTACAATCAAGTTGTGCTTCCTTTTATTTCACATCTTATTTTCCCCATTTCCATTACATTTAGACCCTTTCATATATAAATTACATCCTACTCCCTTTCCCACCAATAATTCATATTACATTTCTTTAACTCCCATTTCATTTTAAACCCATTCCCCCATCACACCACTACTTTCCCATACTCACACCATGTATGACCCTTATGCATAATACACAACCCCCCATACCTAAGAGACACCATATCCATAATACTTCAAGGTTTCATCATACTCCTATGCTCATGCCAAATCTAGTAGAGCGCTCCAAGTCCTCAATACAAATTATTGTGCTACAAGACAAAGAACAAGGGATAATTCAAATGGTTATGCCACCTTAATCTTATGAACTATACATTCACTACATTAATCACCACACATACCATCCATTTAGCAATTGGCAAGAAACCAGGTCACACCCAATGTGGGAATCTGTTGCGCAAGCCCTATTTTCTCTTCCCGAGTGCTGCACAAATACTCTATTTTAGTCACCATGTTACAAAACGGTTTCCCACCACTTGGAATATATTTATTGGAAATGGAAAGAGGTTTTTTTCAAGGACAAACCAAATAGCAATAACCTCTTCCATTTTTTTCACAGGTGTAACAAATCGAGAGTTTCGAATACATCTTCAAAGCTCGTTTTTCATAATTTGTAAATTCCTGCTTTAAGTCATTGTTTTTCAAAGAATTTTCTGGGAATCTGGGGGAGAATTTGGAGAAACTAAGGGAGGTTTATCTTCACAAAAATATCATCTACAATAACCTCCTTCAATTTTTACACGAGTATTATTGTTTTGAAGATATACCCAAAACATTGGCCCATTGTACAGGCGCTACGCAGTTGTTGCACACAAGTCTTCACGAGTTTTTGGAGGGTGCCAGCTGTCAAAGACTCGGTGGAATGAGGTTTTGTTGAGTTTGGATCCAGGTCAGAAAACCATTCATCATCCAAATGTCACCTTTGGGAGGAAAACATGGCAGTTCGTTGTCTTTAATTTTTTTTTCCAAAAAGACATTCTTCGAGGATATGGATAATTGTTATAGGTTTAGATGCTTCGTAATAGGATAAGGTGATAATGAGCACGATGTTTTTTGTTTTTATTTATTTAAGAAAAAGGATTGTAAACAACATAATGTTTCCTCTTTTTAGTTTGGTTTGATCCACTTCCTGGATCAAGGGTACACTACATCCGAACATATTTTGGTATTCTTGCATATGTTTATTTAAGATTGTAAACTGGAATGAAAGGAGGTTGGATAGTATTGGTATCGATTTTGAGACTCTAGTGTAGTTTGGTGATTTTATTTTAATGAAAGAAAGGCTCAAATGCACAGTTTTTTCCCAGTAATTATTGCAAAGGATACAATGGTATGACATTTTGGATCTGTGTTTTCCTATGTGTCTTTATGTTGAAATTCTTCTAAAAAACTGGAGGTGGAACTCAGTGATTCTAGAATTCAATTAAATTTCCTCTAGTGTTCATTGTGTTCTTTTTTTTCAGTTGCAAATGGAGCATGTTGCCTCCTTATTCATCATATGTTTCTCTTAAATATTGTCTCATGAGTATATGTTGAATCATTTTCTCATTGTTTTCCTACATGGTTAAAAGAGTGTTGTGTCATATTTTCCCATTATACTACATACTCTCTATTTGTTCCAAAATGTGTATTAAGAGAAAACCTTTGTGTTGACTGGGTATATGCATAGGTGTTATATGTAAAAAAAAATTGATCACCTACACCATATCTTAGAACTTCCACCAATTCCCAACAAGACATTTCAAAAAAAAAACTTCAGATCTGGGCTCTATATGCCATATAGTCGAGCTCTTTAGTTTTCATAAGTTGAGGGAGCCTCCTCCAGTTGGAGAAGAAAAGTCTCTCAACCCAAATAGGTTTTTGGTTACCTCTGAGTTTTCTCCTTTCAACCTGGAGAGAACTACAGAGTGTTAACATATTGACGTTGTTGTCAGGGATTGAACTGTTTCATCTTCACCAGGAAATATTTTCAAAGTTTCAGATTTGGTTGTTGATGGTGGACAATAGTCAGACAAAAGAAGGATGAACCATTCACCTGGTGACTCCAACCTAGCAGAACCCATATTTTCAAGTTCCATTGGTGTCTCCATGTTTTCAAAATGAATTTAGCTACGAGGTATGCTCCCATGAATCGAGATCACATTCTAGGATTTCCAAACTGCATGCCTTGTGTAGATTGGTAGACTTATCTACCAAAATTCAAAGATGAGAACGGAGAGAATGTTGCTCTACATCTAGTTAAATTTCATATGCATGCACACAAGTTGAAGGTTCAATTTCATGAAGATGTTCATGGCTACTCTGGAAGGAAAAGTGAGTCTTGGTATGAAGGCTTGACATCTAGTAGGTTGTATTCACTTAAGGATTTTCATTTAGCATTTTATGAGAAATACAAAGAATCTCATCCTTTTTTATCGTTGGTTGAGAATTCTTGGGACCATATTGAGAATTTCATTCAAAAGTTGGAAAATATTTATGGCGATGAAGAGTTCATGGATGAAGAAATCCTGGAAGCTTCACACAAGAACTCTTTTCATCACCAAGAAGATATGCACTCTTGTAAATATTAATTTAAATAGCAAAAGGAAATGGTAAATGATGACGACATTGTCCATGATATTCAAGTGGATTCTTAGTCGTTTTGTCCTCATGGGCTTTATGGATATATTCAGAAGATTTCAAATGATCAAGAAAAGGAAATAGAGAGTCCATTGGTTCATTCATTTTCTGGGTCAGTGTTTGAAGAAAAGAAGATTATACATCCTTTTAAAAACTCTTATTCTCAATAGCATGAGAATGCATCCCAAGACAAACAGATTGAAAAGGTATGTGACATAGAATTGCATCTTATTGTGCCAATGATTGAAGAGTGCATTCAAGTTAATATTTTTCAAATATCCAATGAATTTGCTACTCTAGAAACTCTCAATTTAGACTCACATGAAGGATTACTCATGAATCCATTTTCTCAAGGAGATGTGCATGTAGCTTCAGATTTTGAGGATGTTAGGCTTCAAAGTAATGAAAAAGAAAAGGTTGATCTAGAGCCTGTTGAAAATGAATACTATATTTAGGAAAACGCGTCTCTTGAAGTAACAAACACATAATATTTTGAAGATTAAGATCATATTTTTGTTGAAGCACATAAAGGGTTAATTCTTGACACTACCATCATACATAATGCAGTTGTTCCATTTGCAGTCTTTCAAGAAAGTTCAAAGTTTTTTCTTATGGATGAGAAGAGTGAGAAACATACCATTATTTCACTTAGAACTAATTATGATTTTTATGGTGAAAAAGAAAACTTGGATCAAGCCATAGTTGTAAGTGAAGAATGTCTTTTCTTTCTTGCTAATCAACAATTATTGGTTCATGCTTTCAAGGACCTTTTTGCAAACATGTTGGAAGCAATTGTAAAGGTGGATTTGGTGTTATTCATGAACATGGGGATTCATTTTAGTTATCATATTGAACATTCATCAGTTGAATACAAGCTTCAATCAAATGGTCATCTGCTTGACTGACTATATTGGAAAGAGGTGATTACCTAGTGTACATACTTTCAACATATGCAAGATTTCACTATACATGTTGTGTTACTTTCAATATTGCAAGTGTGGGTGGTTGGCACTCATATTTGAAGCCCGAGATGAATTCCATAAGGTCTCAGTGATCTGCTGCCATAAGTTTAGTCAGTCAATAGTTAAATTTTCAATCTTGTCAGTCATATTTTCAGTTTTGAGTGTTTGACTCTATTTTCCCAATGGACAGGTTACTAGTTTGCATTGTCGTTCTTGGCACCTCACATGGAGGCTGCCATCCCCATTGGATCCAATGTTAGGTTCATAAGTTCTATCGTCAAATGTTTTTTCCTATCCTTTAATTTTCATTTTTGAGTAGTTGAGCCTATAAATATTGTTGTTGTCATAGCCTCCAAATCGTTGTCTGACATCTTTGAGTATCTTGCATGAAAGGTTCGTTCAAATTCTGAAAGGGTCTCAATCAATGGGAGTCATGGTCATGTATGTTTGTATAGTCAAGTCGTGCTTCCTTTTATTTCAAATCCTATTTTCCCCATTTCCCTTACATTTAGACCCTTTCATATATAACTTACATCCTACTCACTTTCCCACCTATTATTCATATTACCTTTCTTTCACTCCCATTTCATTTTAAACCCATCCCCCCATAACACCATTACTTTCCCATAATCACACCATGTATGACCCTTATGCATAATACAAAACCCCCCATAACTAAGAGACATCATATCCATAATACTTCAATGTTTTCCCATACGCCTATGCTCATGCCAAATCAAGTAGAGTGCTCCAAGTCCTCAATACAAATTATTGTGCAACAAGACAAAGAACAGGGGGAAATTCAAATGGTTATGTCGCCTTAATCTTATGCATTGTACATTCACTGTGTTATAACCAGACATACCATCCACACACACAACCATAGGTTGATCTCCAGTTAGAAATTGGCAAGAAACCAGGTCACACTCATTGTGGGATCTGTTGCGCAAGCCCTGTTTTCTCTTCCCAAGTGTTGCACAAATACTCTGTTTTTCTCACCATTTTGCAAAATGGTTTCCGCCACATGGAATAAAATTTTTGGAATAATAATAACCTCTTCCAGTTTTTTCACAAGTGTAACGAATAGAGAGTTTCGAATACATCTTCAAAGCTCATTTTTCGTAATTCGTAAATTTCCTATTTTAAGCCATTGTTTTGCAGAGCATTTTCTGGGAAGATAGGGAAGAATTTGGAGAAACTCAAAGACATTTATCTTCACAAAATTGTCATCTACAATAACCTCATTCAGGTTTTACACAGGTATTACTGTTTTGGAGATATACCCAAAATATTGGCCCGTTGTACAGGCGCTACACAGTTGATGCACAACTACTGCACACAGGTCTTCATGAGTTTTTGGAGGGTGCCAATTGTCAGAGAAAGAGTGGAATGAGGTTCTACTGATTTGGGATCCAGATTAGACAACCATTCATGAGCCAGGTGTCACCTTTGGGAGGAAAACATGGTAGTTATTTGTTTTTAGTTTTTTTCCATAAAGAAATTATTCGAGGATATGGATAACTATTATAGGTATAGATGCTTTGTAATAGATAAGATGATAATGAACACAATGTTTTTTGTTATTTTTTTTATTTAAGAAAAAGGACTATAAACAACATCAATTTTCCTCTTTTTCTTTTGGTTTGATCCATTTCATGGATCAAGGGTGCACTACATCCGGACATATTTTGGTATTCTAGCATATGTTTATTTAAGATTGTAAACTGGAATGAAAGGAGGTTGGATAGTATGGTATCGATTTTCAAACTTTGGTGTAGATTGGTGATTTTATTTTAATGAAAGAAAGGCTCAAATGCACAGAGTTTTCCCATTAATCATTGCAAAGGATACTGTGGTATAACATTTTGGATCTATGTTTTCCTATCTACCTTTATGTTGAAATTCTTCTTTGAAATTGGAGGTAGAACTCAGTAATTCTAGAATTCATTTAAATTTACTCTAGCGTTCATTGTGTTCTTGTGTTTTAGTTGCAAATGGAGCATGTTGCCTCCATATTCATCATATATTTCTCTTAAATATTGTCTCATGAGTATATGTTGAATCAGTTTCTCACAGTTTTCCTACATGGTTAAAAGTGTATTGTGTCAATTTTTCCCACTATACTACATACTCTCTGTTTGTTCCAAAATGTGTATCAAGATCAGACCTTTGTGCTAAGGTATAAAAAAAATTGATCACCTACACCATATCTCAGAATTTCCACCAATTCCCAATAAGACATTTCAAAACAAAAACCCTTCAAATCTAGTCTTTGTATGCCATATAGTCGAAATCTTTAGTTTTCATAAGTTGAGGGAGCCCCTTCCGTTTGGAGAAGATCAATCTCTCAACCCAAAGAGGTTTGTGGTTACCTCTGATTTTTCTCCTTGCAACCTGGAGACAACTACGGAGTGCTAACAAATGAACAACAATGATTTACAAATAAGGAGTGCCTAGTCTTCATAGAAAATATAATAATAGCTAGTTTGACTCTTCCTCAATAAAATATTTACTAATCCACAAGTTTGAGATTTAGTAATTTAATTCATAGAATATTATACTATAAATTTTAATTCACTCACTAAGGGGTCAACTTTAAAAAATTTCCACAATTTATTTCAAAATTCCCTTTGCTCATGGTCCATTGCTCAACTAATTGGTCCCCTAGGTCTCCAAAGGCTAGTTAACTTAACCAATGACTATTTTTAACTTAAATTTTCCCTTTGATAATTTTATTTAGCCACATGGAAGCTAGATCTCCAACACCCTTGAATTTTTAACAATTTCAGCACCTAGGTATGTTGAAATCAGTCTGGATCTAAACTGGCATTTCTTGAAATCTCCATATCTTTCCCAACATTACCATGTCATCGCCTGCCAGCCACATCATCATGCCCTCTTGGATCTCTAATTCCATTGGGAATTTGGAGAAGTAAATCCATGAGTTTTTCTCCTCTTGTTATATAGACCAATTTTAACATATTATATATAAAAAAATTCCCATGTTAAGCCTCCTAGAATCTTATCCAAGGACATCATCATGCCCAAGTGAATGATCTCTAATGTCTTTGAGGATTTGCAAAATCTAAAATGTCAGTTTTGTTTATCTCATTAAGTAGAACAATTTTGATGGCATGCATGTCACAAACAATCCAACGCCCTGCATGAAAATTCCTCTGGAAGCTTTTCTTATACTATTGACTAAGTTTGATCAAGCTATAACTAGCCGCCAAATGCTCAAATCAAGAAAAATCCACATGGCATGGAATCCTCTCATCATTCTCTATAATATGAGACTACATTTCCTTTCTACCACTTGGACCATTGTGCATTAGGAAGCATGAACTATGTGAGGAAATGTGAAATTTGTCACAAGATATTGTTATGTTGTGAGAGTTGCCATGAGTAATATTGCACCAAGGCTAAGGTCATCTACAAACTCTATAGAAACTAACCATGTGGAATGACATAGGTGCACCTAGACGCAAGTTGGATTGGCCCATATGTTTGTGATCACCCATACAATTGTAGGCTCGCATAACACCATGAGTCTTCATGAGAAGCCTTACAAGTGAAAATAACTCGTTGTATAACCTGTAAAACCTGCATAAAAAAGAAAATAAAATAAAAATTAATTAATTAATTAATTAATCAATTAAATAAATAAAAAAAAAAATTACAATAACCTATCTATTTAATTAGTTAATCCATTGTGCTATAAACACGTCTAGGAGTTACCCTTGAGTGTGAAATGATCAGAGGGTGATTATAGAGGCTTTGAAGCCTCCTCTCTACTAAATTTAGACTAAAAAAGATAGAAATTGATTTTCATGTTTTTGGGTTATATTTATTAACCAATAAATTTTCGAGAAATTTATTTTATGAATTCAACAATAGAATTATAAAAGTAATCCAACTCTAACTTAAAAATTGTGTTTATGAACTAATATAGAGTTGAAAAGTCACAATGTCTAGCGTAAGATACTTATATGTAGGCATGTAGAACTTCTTTCTAGTGTCTGAAAACTTAGGTCCAGCAGACATAGAACCCTCTTACCACGGTAATATGCAGTCAAAAGGCTAGATACAAGTGTAAAATGTGAGAAATAGAAACTTTTATCAAAGTGAGTGTTAGATCTAATAATTTAGTTAATTTTCCCCAATAAATAGTTTGTTGTAAATTGGTATGATAGTAAAAACCAAGAAGTAGAATCATATTATAAATGCGGAAAATAAAAATAAAAATAGAAAATTTTGGAATGTTTGGTGGTTGGAATTTTTATCCATTCCTTGGAGTCTCAACCTTTGTTGGTGTGAAGTAGATGCCCCTCTAAATCACTATGGTCAAATGTTCTTGTCTAGGGAGTGGGCTTGGTCCTTTCAGAAATTGCCCCCACTTTAGCTTAATTGACACTACAACTTTCAATCTTCCATAGGAGCAGCTTTATTTTTGTGATGTCTCCAACCATTTTTCTCTATGTGCCACAAAATACCAATTCCTTGAGATAGTAAATCCCCCTTTCAAATAGTTTAAACCCTTAGACTACTTTACCTGCAAAACCAAAACAAACAAGTGGGGAACCCTAGTTGCTTGCTTCCATGTAGCATATTTTCTCCTCAATGGCAGAGAACATTAGTCTTAGGATAAATTTAATTGTTAGCAAGATGAAATGAGATTAAAATAATACTCAATGGAAATAAGTTAACAAAAGCCACTACAAAATTATACAAGAGTACAAACGTTTGCAGAATAGGTGAGCTCTTTTTATTGCGTCGAGAGGCACTCTCTCCAGCTCAGTATGGAAGAGATGTTGTAATGTCTTGTCCTATTATGTTATGTAAACATTTTGACTCGGTCAAATTACATAAAATTAAAAACAAAATTAAATAATTAATAATCATGATTATTAATTAAAACATTTTGACTTAGTCAAATTATATAAAAATATAAATATAAATAAATAATTAATAATAATTAATTAATAATTATAACTATAATTCATTAGGGGAAGCAGGAACGAGAGGTGTTCTTTTTCACCCCAATGAATAAATAGAGATTCAATATTAATGGGGTTTGGGGATTTCAACTAATAACCAAGCCAAATTTCTAGCTTTGTGGTAGGGATTAAAACTGGAAATATCAAAAAATATTAGGCAATTAATGGCGTTTGGAGACTCGATGATAGTTATCCAACAGGGGTGTAAGCTTAAAGAGAATCCTACACCGAATCAATCCTTAATTATACATAGAATAAGTTTGCAAATGGAAAAGTTTGAGATTCTCGAGTTCTACCACATCAAGGGACATCTCAACTCAAAGGCAGATGCATTAGCAAACATGGGAGTTTACTTAGAACAAGGCATGATGGATCAAGATGAAATAAAATTTGGATTTAAATCCATACCATGAAAATCCCAATTATAATCCAGATGTCAAGGGTATCGTAAGTCTTAAATAACATTAAAGAAATAATGATTAGGATGAAGATACGTCAGCCTAATTTCAGATCAAAACTTGGTATGTTGGTCCTGCAATCCCTCTCCCCTTCTATTTGGTGACACCCATCTCTATCGAGTGTTGGATCCAAGTGTACACCTAGATAAACCATGTGATCATAGCTATGGTAAGGGACAAATAGATGATGGCTCATTCCCTTAATAAATTTGGGTGGATGCAGAGAGATTTTATTTGCATACACGAGAAGCTACAAACTCATTTGGGGTACTCGAATTTAATGGAGTGGGACATAAATTGTAGAGACATTAACTCAAATATTGAACACCTGATTCAGAGAATGTACATGGTTATCTATCATCTTGATGATAGTAAGAAAATCAATGGCCTGGGGAGGGAAGGTATGTATAGTTATAAGGCGAGGTTGCATTTAATTGTTTCATCAAGATTTCGAGCTTGGTCATTCAAAATCTATGAATGGAGGGAAGTTAGTTGTGACGGTATTCAAATGGAATGGTTGTCTAGTTTCGAGAAAAACAAATTCAATCGTCAATTGGATTATCTAACGGCAACTACATAATTTATCCTGTCCTTGTTGACCTATCAAGGGGAAATGAGGAATTCAGAAGTTCCAGCTCAATTCACTCTTTTAAATTAGAAAATTCATCTATTGCAGACTAAGGTGGACATATTGCAAGTAGCATAAGACCTCCTAAATCTCAATCTTGATCTAGTGGCACCTTTGCAAGATGCAACAATAACTGGTGGAAATGAAGAAAAGAATGTGGAAATTTTGGGTGTGGTTCTAGATCAGAAGAAAATGACAATTGAGGAGGAAAATGCAGAAGTGGCTTCTACTTCTTTTTAGCCAAGGCAAGAAGATGATGGAATCAAAGTCAACCTTATTCCTGGGTTGCATTGTTATGAAACCAGCTCAAGAAAAAGATAGAAAAGGTAGATCCATGTCTTAGAATTCAGCCTCTTCGAGGGGGCAACCTCCTTTACATTACATAAATGAACAATTCTTGGATGATACAAATGACAAAACCTCATTTCTATATATAGGAGTCTAATGAGTCACAATATAACCCAGCTGACCTAACAATAATAATATAAAGCCACAAAAATAACAATAGAGGGATTCTATGGGGCACAGTAATAACAATATGGGTACAACAATATTAATAAGGGGTACAACTACAATAGTAATGGGGTAATCACTAGTATTATAGGGACCCAACATGCCCCTCTCCTTCAAAAAAGTGTTGTCCTCAACGCTTGAGTAGTTCTGGATACTTCTGCATAAAATTCTCATCCTCCATGTGGAATCTTCAACAGATAAGTTCTTCCACTTGATAAGATACTCCGAAATTGATCGATTTCGTAGCTGTCGAGTTCTTGTTTCCGTGACTACTTCTGGTTCCAATACAATTTTTCCTTCCTCGTCAAGTTCTGGCAATATTGTTTGAACTGGGAGCTTGTCGCCTATAACCTTCTTTAAACATGAAACATGGAAAACTGGTTGCAATCGAGAAGCTGCAGGAAGCTCCAATTTGTATGCCATAGTACCAATCTTTTGCAACACCTTGTACGGACCGTAATACTTTGGTGATAATTTATTGTCCTTCTTAACTTGCTTGAGGGACATCTGCTTA
>APFE030351550.1:151129-153629 GCA_000404065.3 Pinus taeda
AATTCCTTCAAAATAAATTTTCAAACCAATCTTAAGCAAAAATTTAAAAGAATCTACACACATTTTTTCACTTTGTAGAAGCTTGATATTGCCTCTGATGTATCTCTGTGCTTTCGGATCATCTAGTTCTGAAATTGAAAATTGTAGTAGCCCTTTGTGTCCTATTTCCAATGCCACCAGTCTGATCCAAATTGGATTCTCCAAGGAAGAGTTATGCAAAATCTCCCATAGTGACTTGCTTATAGACTAGTTCAGTAGAGCGAACTTGTATGACGTACCACGAGTCACTGTTTCAACCTTTGGCTCTAAAAAAACACATACAAGAAACTACAGTCCATCCTCTTTCTCCACCTTCTTACGAAATTTCAATCCGATGCTCAGAGAGAAATTTATGACGATTTTCCCCAGGTCACCTATTTGGAATGTAATTCAGGAGTCTGCAAGAAGACCAACTTCCTCAGATCATATCTCCACAAATATAGTGCAAAAAGTTCTCAAATTTGGATCCAAGATTCAGTGTGATTTCTTCTCAAATGGGATTTTTTTTAGCTTCTAAAATGCCGCAGAAAAAAAAGTTATAGCGAAAATGCCACAATGACCTGTTTGGAGCAACGAACCCTAGAATCCAAAGCTCTAATACCAAATGTTATGAAACCAACTCAAGAAAAAGATAGAAAAGGTAGATCCATGCCTTAGAATTCAGCCTCTTTAAGGGGGAAACCTTCTTTACATTACATAAATGAACAATTCTTGGATGATACAAATGACAAAACCTCATTTCTATATATAGGAGCCTAAGGAGTCACAATATAACCCAGTCAACCTAACAATAATAATATAAAGCCACAAAAATGACAATAGAGGGATTCTATGGGGCACAGTAATAACAATATGGGGACAATAGGGGTACAACAATATTAATAAGGTGTACAACTACAATAGTAATGGGGAAATCACTAGTATTATAGGGACCAAACATGCATAGTGAATGCTAGATTCATTTTTAGTTTTAATTCATGTTATGAAAGTATATAGTTGTTTAAGGAGTCTCTTGGAGGATATATAAGAAATGTCAACTCAAAGTAGCAGTATGTAAAGTATCAAAATATCAAGTCTTTTTTGGTCACATCTAAACTGAGTTGATGATGATCTTGTAGCAAATGTAAAAGGTTCCAACTTTCAAACCAAGTTGAATTAATAGAAAACAACCTACTCGCCTCTTTATGTGTGTGTGTGTGTATTGGGATCTGCTCTGCGGAGAAAGCCAGAACTCGGATCGCTGCTTCGATGGCATCTATCTCGGCGAGATCAGCGCTGGTTCGAAGTGCACCAGCACCATCATGGAACAAAAAAGAGACAGGCCAAGAGGAAATGGCAGTGATAGAGACCGCAAATTTCTCCCTGATCGATGTCGCAGAGGAGAGAAGGGGCATAGCATCACCGAATGGATCAAGCAAAGGCAGACGGAGGCGCAGCTTTGAGAGGGTTTTGGATCTGTGGGCCACTACAATGTATGATAAAGCGAACAAAAATCAAAATAGCATCAGATATGTGCTAGATCTGAAATGGAAAAGGAAATCGGAGCAACAAGATCAGAAATCACACTCCGGGCTACCTCTCTCCACAAGCAAAGTATATCGAGCTGCCACAAATGCAATAGGGGTTTCTCTCTCTGGTTGTGTCCCAGAAGTAGATCCATGGACAAATCTGGTGCATGAGGTGATTAAAAACTCGTTGTGGGAACCGAGCAACCAAAGGGGAGGGGTGGAGACGGATCTATGGTACAGCTTGACGGAATGTAGTTTCTTTCTACCAGATCTGAGGTATCTGGTCAGATTGCCAGAACGAGGGTTCCGAACAATGGTGATCATGGCAATCGGATCCAGCCCTGTAATAGCCCACATTGGTTGCAGGCAGTCCTTTTTTGTTCACAGCACTTTAACATTGGCTCGACCTGAGCATACCGGAGTGCAGCGACTAGATCCCGCCTTCGCTAGTGCAGATCTTGAATGGATTTTGCAAGGACCTACAACGATCCCTCTCACTATGAAAGGGCACTGTAATCACAAATCTATCAAGGATCCAAAAGATCTGGCACACAATAGATGGAACAGCCTGTGCCAAAACCAGATCGAGAGGCACATTCACCAACAACCTCCTTTTGGCCATGGATCATAGCATTCAGCATAGATTTGGGGGCATGCAACTGCCAAGATATCCTTCTGGCCTAAGCTACAGGTCAAAAGTGCTGAAGAAGAACAAAACGGCAAACAGAATGCAGGTAAAAATCTCAGATCCACCACTGATCAAATGGATTTAATGCTCAATAAAAAAATTAGTCTACACCAAACCCAAATCTAGATGACTGATAACAAAAAGTCTCCACTCAGCTCTAGATCATAGCCTCAGATCATAGAACAGAGCTGGCAACAGAGATGCGATGATTGTGCTGAATCAGCAAAACATCCCAACATTGGAGCCTGAAGCACCTACATCGAAT
>APFE030351550.1:156129-161838 GCA_000404065.3 Pinus taeda
TCAATAATTCACAAATACCATGAAATCTCAAATCTCTACAAAATTGAATAAAAGTACCTAAAACTAATACAAATTGTTTAATTAGATAAGTAATTACAATATAATATTTGTACAAAGAAAATATCAAGTTTGTGATTAAATAGTATTAATTTTATTAACTAGTATTACTATATAAATTATATTACTGGTAAACAATACTAGGAATCACTCCATAATAAGCATCAAAACACTTCATAATACATCTCACATTCCAATATTTTAAAACAATTAACAAAAAAAAAAACTAAATTATAGCTTTATTTTAAATTATTATTATATTATTATTATTATTATCATCATCATCATTTCTAAAAAAAAATTGCTATATGAATTAGACGTATATATATTTAAAAAGCATGTAACAAGATTCTTAACCTCGACATCCATTTCCATTTTACCGTGGAGAATATTAACCTATAAGTAGGTTTCGTTACAATATCATGGGCTAATATGTTGGCTTATCAATATCATATGCCCAAAAAATCTTAACTCATTTCATATGACACTTGTTCATAGGGCATTTTATTTTAACTAAAAGGGTAGAAAGGACAAAAAGGACATAACTACTTTTAAAATAAATCTCAATCTTTGAATGCTACTAAGAATGTTCCAGAATATGATGTGGAGGTTAAATCCCTACCATCCACCTAATAATTATTCTTAATTAAATTAAAATATCAAAAAACTTATTAAAAAATAGACACACCTATCATAATTACATCATAAGGCATTTCCCTTTGAAAACAACTACATCATAATGCGTTTCCCTTTGAAAACAACTCCCCTAGCTACCATCGTGTCACTTAGTAGACCATCGATTCTATATGTTAGATGATTAGAAGATTTTTTTCCTTTGGATGATTATAGGCGGTGGAGAATGTTGGGGTGGAAGGTTATTACAGATCACCACACCGATAACTGATCTTGAAAATCAAAAGGATTCATATGTGCCTGTTGTGTTTAGCATGCCATCACAACAACTTTGCAAATTTGCTCTCTCCATCATATTCGTCTTCATCCCATTTTCAAGCACCAAAATCTGGAGCGAAACCCAAATAGGCTTGTCAGAGAAAAGGCCAGGGTCGCGAGCACTAGTAAGGTGCAAACTGAAACAAGCCTTTCAAAGAAAAGGACAAGGTCACACACATTGGTAAGGTCGGAAATTTGGTCACAACACGACACCTCCTCTGTATACCTCCAGGTCACTGTGGAAAATTCATCTTGGAAAGTGGAAAGTGTTGGCGGTGAAGAAGTTGGGTATGGATGTCTGCCAAGGGATGAGGGAATTCCAAGCATAGTAGTTTCTTTAGACATTGGTATTCCTCAAATATTAAATGCTATTCTACCTGTGGAACTCAACAAAATCAGATGCCCAAATGTTTTTTTTCAAACCCCTAACAATAAAAATAGGGAAGTTGTGCCATTCCATCCCTATATTTAATTCCCATAAACTTTGAAATTGAGCTAAAGGTGTTTACATTTTGTTTTCTTTGAACTGATAGTATGTTTCCACTCTTCATTGATGATTTTGAATGGTGACAGGGGCAGTGGAGTCTCTCAGAAAAATGCATGGTGATGGATTGCAAATCTTCTATGCAAACGCCCTGGATTATCACAACATTACTGGTGTGCTCAAGGGTTGTTCTGGTATGTTCTATACCTTTGGATAACCTCATAGTGTTGTCAGATATGATGTAATTTAGTGAAAGTTTGAGTTGCTTGTACTTCAAGTTCCAGTTTTGCAGTGTGTTCAAGTTTCGGTTCATATGTAGTTGTTTCTAAACTCATTCAATTTTTCACTTTTGTAGACTTGAGAATGAAGCTCTAACCTTCTTGAATTATGTGAGGAGGTGGTTTACAGTGGCCCGGACTAGGAACTAATGGTTCTTGTTTTTAATTTTGCCTACTTTGTCTATCATGTAGAAATTTTGAATAATTTAACACATATTCAACAGAGATTATCCTGATCATGTACTATTGCGGAAAACATACTCAATACATAGCTCCTCTACGTTGATCATCAATATAGCAGCATCAATAACAATAAAACATCAAGAGCATTCACACATTAACACAGTATGTATCCCGGGGAAAGCATCTCGCTAAAAACCCCAACTATCTGTATATTAATGATTGAGTCATGTAACATTACACAGCATAATACTTCTCACAAGTACCTCCACCTCTGTTACACACAATACAACTCAGATCTGAATCAATCTCTGGCTCAAATCTCTTTCGCTGCTTGCCTGCCTCCGCTGCTCAATACCTGCTCCAGAACTGATGATAATTCCAAGGCAACCACGTATTTACTTGGCAAAATCACGTGAGCACAAGCTACAATGTGGGAAAATACGTGGGCAAACTCATTGGCATACTCAATCCCCTGATTGTGCAAGATCTGATGCACAACTATAGTCACAACTGATAGCAATCTGATTCTCTAACACCTGTCCCTGCTGAACTGAACATGCACTGACATGCAACTGAGTTAACTGATGTATTCATTAGTTGTATTATGAGTTAATAACTTGTGAATTAATTAATAACTAATTCACCCAACTCATCTCTAGTCTATTCGCCAGTTAGACTAAATACAACCAGTTTAACAAAGCTAAACTGAACACAACTCCATCAACTGCACCTCCAGTCCACTAAACTCAACTCACTTGAGTTCTAACTGAAATCATGCATGCAAATATTCAACTAACCCATAAGAACCACGTATTTCCTTCATGCAATTGCATGTGCCACATCCGTAGCTCGAACTGAAGTGCTCCAAGAGAATAAGACAAAGTTTATAGTCCAAATATTATTGTGAGATAATAATATTTGACTTTTCTATTTTTGACAGCCAGTCTAAAAATAGACTTGATCACTCACACTGTGATCACTCACACTTTCATCAAAAATAGAAGTCCATCTATTTTTCCAACTTGATCAATCATCCATAACAGCAACCTGCAATCCATAGACATGATCCATATGTCTAAAAATAGACATAGTCTAAAAATAGACTTGCGCCAAAAATAGCCTGCGGGCCCACTTAGTGAAGGCGACTCTTTTCACTAAGCTCCATCATCTTGTTGCAATCTCAACATATCATAGCGACGGTTTGGATCACCTGCTCTGGTTTGCTAGAGCTAGGGTTTCGTTCAGATCTTGTGAGTATGGACATGTTTTTTTTTGGATTTTTGCCTATTGCCTATGGTCTTCTTTTGAGGCATGCACAATATGAGGGTTTATGATGCATAGTTATATCTCTCTAAACATATCATAGAGAAAACTTGAGCAAAGCTTGTTTGTTTTAGTCCACGTAGAGTCCAATACAGAAGTTAAATACAATTGATTTGTTATCTTGCTTCTTACATACTTTAACACTTGCTCGATCTATGCATCCTCTTGTCTTGAAATTAAAATATATGAATTGAATTGATTTGAATTTAATGGGACATTTGCATTTCGGGAAGCAAGATCTAGGTTAGCTAGGCAGGTGAACTCGATAGTAAAGCTCTACAAGTCTCAAATTATGTGAGGAAGTAGTTTATAGTGGTCCGTACTAGAAATTGTTGTCCTCATTGTAAATTTGGCTTGCTTTGACCACCATAGTGACAATTTACAATGTCATCCATTGAGCAATTGCACGCTCAGTGGTCTGAGTGCCAGAATGAATGACCTGATTGAGAATTGGTTGTTGTTTGTATTGGTTTTTTAATCAATGTCTGTGGGAATTAGCAGATAATCTCATTTGAGGCTGAATTATTGACCTCAATTCTCCACAAATTTAGTAGACGCTATTGTTTGAAGGCTTATTGGCTTCACTAACTCCAAATTTTTTAACACAACGGTGAAGAAAACTCATAAATTCATTAAAACTTAATTACCGAAATTAATGATGAATTTAATATTGTTTTGAAGACTATAAATTTGGTCCTAACTTTCACTGATATTTGGCGCCCTTTTGTATGTACCTCCAAAACCCTCTAAGAGTCCCATTTTTCGCTTTCAATTGAGCAGGAGAAGTTTCACCACCGTGGCATAGACAGGCTTGCTTCTAGGTAAATACTCATACACTCCTCTCTCCTCCCTTAACCAGTAGAAACAATCACGAAACTTTCAGAGTGCAAGAGTTGTTTGAATTTTCATGCTTTTAATGCCTTCAATTTACATAATCACATAGCTCTTGACCTCAAATAAATGCAATAAAAACCAAAAATCAAGTTCCCCCCTCACTTAAAACATTTATTGTAAATTTAGAACAGCATGCATTGCCATTTGAAACAAACGAATGATTCAATATTTGAAATATGTTGTGTCAAAGTTGGTAATTGCGCACTGGTGGATAAATAGACAGAGGTAATTTCAATTATTAAGGTATGCGACACTTCTCCTTGTATTGCA
Source organism: Pinus taeda (assembly GCA_000404065.3). Taxonomy (NCBI): domain Eukaryota; kingdom Viridiplantae; phylum Streptophyta; class Pinopsida; order Pinales; family Pinaceae; genus Pinus; species Pinus taeda. The sequence goes on from APFE030351550.1 coordinate 160,570, forward strand.
GCCCATGGACTAATTCTGTCAAGAAAGGAGATCAAGTAAATTGTATTGAATTTTGTTGAATCTTGAATTAGTATGCAACCTCTAAGAAAATTTCTGAAACTCAAGGTTGTTTGGCACAAGATATTAATGAATATTGACCATACCTTTATAAGGGAAATTTTGTATAACAAGAAAACAAATCACAGTATGCTTTACAGAACATGCTAGCGTTACCCGGGAAAAAAAAAAATATATATAATCATAGATATCCTATATAATATATATATATATATATATAATAATATTAAAAATAAATAAATAATAAAAAATAAAAATATAAAATATAAAAATAAAATATAAATAGTAAAATAAAATTAAAAAAAAAATAAAAAATAAATAAATAAAAATAAATAAAAATAAAAATAAAAATAAAAAAAAAATAAAAAAATAAATATAAAAATAAATATAAATAATAAATAAATAAAAAATAAAAATAATAAAAATAAAAATAAAAATAAAAATAAAATATAAAATAAAATAAAATAAATAAATAATATAAAATTAAATAAATAAATAGAATTAAATAAAATTAAATAAATAAATAAAAATAAAAAGTAAAAATAAAAATTAAAATAAATAAATAAATAAATAAAATAAAAATAAAATAAAATAAATTAAAAATATAAAAAATAAATAAATAAAAATAAAATAAATAAATGGTCCACATGGGGTAGCTCAAGCGGCAAATGGCCGTGGAAATGAAGTCTCACCGAACCGGAAGTCTTCGGGTTCAATCTTGGCTACCCTTCCCACGTTGAGGGGTAAACTTAATGGCAATTGTAAATCGAGAGTCCGCCCAATTAAAATAAAAATATAATAAAAATAAAATAAAATAATAATAAATATCAATATAAAATATAAATAAATAAATATAATAAAAAATATAAGTAAATTAATATAAAATAAATAAATAAATAAATATAAAATATCAATATAAATAAATAAATAAATATGATGATGATGATGATGATGGTTAACGTCCGCTGAGACCAAATAATGATCTATCAGACCTAAAGACAAATTATTTATTTTGATTTAAGATTTTATTCCTATGCTCAAAAAGCTTGGAGAGAAGCCTCCCGAGTTCACTATAATTTTGGCATTGTAAAAGGCTAGGAAGGTCAGTATTGTAACAAGGTTGTGAAATTGAGATCGAATGTGGTTGTATGTAGGGCACTCTAAGAGGAAGTGGTTTTCATCCTCGATGCTCCGGTCTTCCACTCATGGTGG
>APFE030351554.1:2108-18538 GCA_000404065.3 Pinus taeda
ATAACCTGCCTCTGTACGCGACTTGGTATATAGTGAACCTGCGTATATACTCAGCTTTCTTCATTCTTTGTAGTTTGATCATCAATTCTTTGCTACTGATCTGTTGCACTATAATCTGTCATGTTGCCATCAAGGACAACACTTGTATCATAATGCCAACAATCTCCCCCTTTGGACTTGATGGCAAAGCTAACTTGTCATACTTAGAACTATCATCTGATGCATTTGAGTTGTCCTGCATCCCATGCATTCAGTCACATCTGATATCTCTTCTGTAGATTCATCTAGTTATATGTAAGTGAGATGATCTTCTATGAGAGGGTTTTCATCAAGTACAACACATGCATAATAATGCCAACACTTCCTTTCTCTTGTTCGGCAGTAATCCTGATATTTAGCCAAGAATTTTTCTCTCATTTGATCCCATGTTGTGATCACATGTCTTCCCAGGCTCATAAACCACCTTAGTGCATTTCCTTTTAATTTTGTTGGAAATAACTTTAAATTTTGAGAATTAGTAACATAATCATAGCTCCTACATAGTATATCAAATTCAAACAAAAATTCATCAGGGTCTTCAGATGATAAACCATGGAAATTAGGTAAGGCTGAGAGTGGGATGTTCTTCATAGGAGTTGCGCCTCTAGGAAGATCTCCAATAGGGAATTCCATGGTGGAAAGGGAGTTTTCTCCTCCTCCTTCTCTTCGTCCCCCACCAACAAGTCCTTCATTGTTTCCGTCCATTGGTTGTTCCCCTGTCTCACTTGCTCGATCTTCAACGCTTTCTGTAGGGCTTCCAATGTCCTGAACTGGTTCCTCAATTTCCTCTATTGGTTCTTCAACTTCAATATCTTCTAGTGGTTCCTCAATATCTTCCACTGATTCCTCGATTTGTTCTACTATTTCCTCGGCCCTTTCTGGTCCCAACACTCCCTCCATTTCATAATCCGTCTCGAGAGGGTGCCAAGTCTGTGGTCTCCGAGAACTTAACTTCTGAGATGCTTCAGCTTTTGAAATAATGTCATCGATGAAGGTTTTCCTTCCTCCTCTGCCTTGGCCCCTGCCGCCTGTAGGGTTAGCTTTCCTGTGTCCTTTCATGCATCCTATACATCTAAAAGAAAATCGTTAATGCTTTTAAAATCTTCAGTCGCCTTCCCTGGAAATGACACCAAAATGTTGGTCACTTTAATTGCTTATTAATTAAACAGTTGAGTGCCACATAAAGTGTCAACCCGGGAAAGTCCAATTATTTCAAAGGTGACTGCGTACTGTATGTACTCAATTTTAATAGCATTAAAAAGTTGTAGTATAAACAATTCACACTCTGTTAAACCTCTACTCTGTGTTACAGCAGCTATATTCTATTGCAGGAATTGAATAAGAACAAATAATTAATTACAGAGAGTAAATCTGCAAAAGAAAATAATGGTTGTCCCGTAACAAAGGATCAGGACCCTATCCCCAGAGTAGGAATATTCAGCACTTGCCTCTATTATCTAGTTTAACAATGCATTCTGTAAATCCTAATCATCGGTGAGGCACTCATGTAACAACATTAATCGATTAAAAGAAAAACAGAGTCTTAGCAAAAGTAAAATATCATCAGAAACAATACTCATGAATAAGGTATGAACAGAAATCACACGCAACACACAACATAAAGGAAATGGGTGAATCTTGTGATGTGGGGCCTGTCCTTCTCACAAGATTCCCCAGGACACGGAAACTAAGATAAAATAATCAGAACAAAACTTTATTCATCCGTCAATATACCATATTACAGGAAAGATTCGGTCTCGTCCTTCCACTACAATCCTTGTGTTACAGCTTGTTCATCCTATGTCAATCCGCTCTCTAATGTAGATGTCTCCTCTTTATAGAGGAGACATCTATTACAAAAGATTTTCATTATAAATTCTAGTTCAACCCTTTGTACGAAAATAGGAAAATCAGTTCCCATTAACAGAATGATGTTACAGTAATGTGGATCATGAACGTTATGACCAATGTAACAGTTAGATTCCTTTGTTGTTACAAATTTGGTAAGCAAATCTCAACTGTCTCCTTGAGATTTGCATGTTGTCCTTGTTGTTTCAACTTCAAGGTTCATGCTGTTTCCGTTGTTTCAGCAACTGCAAAATATAGTTCTGCCAGCTTTAGGCAGTTTCAACAATTGTTCAGCAACTCAGTCAACTTCAAGGATCAATTATAAAGATAGCATGATTATGTGTTGAATAATTAAACATATAGCAATGAGAAGAGTTATTGCATACCTTTAGAATGATTGAGTCAAAACACTAGCAAGGGCTTTCAACTATGGGTTGAAAAGGGTAATATTATGACAAAATATAAGGTCAGAAATAGACAATATGGGATCCTAACACTCCTGCACTTTTGTTTCCATCCTCTGCACAATGGGGTATTCTTGCAGGTTGGTGACTAGCTCGAGATAGCTCAAAGAGTGTCATGCAGTCCTTCACTGCGATATCCACTACTGCTATGGTGTCTTTCACAGTTGACTCACAATTTTCTCTGATTTTTAGCAGCGTCGAAGGCTGGGCCTTCAAATGCAACTCTGCGAGTCCAATTCCAACTAGACCTCTGCCAATTTTGTGCATGCGCTGCATACTCCAGCTGCAAGCTTCTGAACTAGCACATTTATGGGCTTAGCCTCGGGAATGTCCAACTCCGGGACAGATCTGCATGCCTCAACCACAACCTTAGCCATGTGTTAACTCTTATCCATAAGGTCTTTCACAAGGTCAATGGAGGAGTCTTATTGTATAGCCAACTGGGCGTTGTTGATCTTCTGCTCACTAAATACCCGTAACGCATGTTTTTCGCGGCCCAGCAATTCCACGATCACACCATTCTAGAAAAGCTGAAGTGCCTCACTAGGAAGCATGGCCAAGTTAAGTCCAACTCCCTTGAGGGTGTTGACAGTGGGCCTGTCAACTTCTATTTCTGTAGTCAGTGCTCCATCCAGTATCAATATTGCTCGGGGATCCCCTATGTGTAGCATCCCTGCGGCTTCGAGGGTGCCAGGTGCCAAACTGGTTGATGTCGTGATGGTCTGTACCTGTGATGCATGGATCTATAGTTCTCGCATGCCCATTTGGATTGCAACCAAAGCCGCCTGCTGCTACTACTCGAACTGTTGTAGTAGTTCTGCGGTGACATCCCTCACTGTATCACCTATGTCATTCAAGTCCCCCTCCATTAGGGTGATTGGGTCGAGAGACATATTGCTAGCCTTGGACTTCTTCCATGACCCTAATTTTTTTGGATATATGTTGCGCTTGGTGCAGAACAGAGTCATCTCCGGGTCCGCTCCTCCTTGCTCCGTCTTTTCGTCCTCTTCTTCTGTCTCCGGGGAAGGTGACTTCTGACTTCGGTCAGAGCCACACTCCTCTTCCTCTGCTTGCCCACCTGTCTACTTCATCATAGCACGCTCTACCTTAGCCTTATCCTCGGCCTCCTTTCTTTTCTTCACGGCCAACTGTTCCATCTTCAACTTGGCTTCTTCCTTCTTTCAATGTGCGGCAGACTTGCTAGATCCTGCGATCAAGTCCATAGTAGTGTGCTAATCTACCGACTAGTGGTCGAGGACCGCTGCATTCGTGTCATCTATGGCCAAGTATGGCAGCTCATGCCACTTCTATTCAAGGTCCTTTCGCACATGTATTGAGACATGGTGGAAGTCGGCCTTGAATTCCACGTACTCCTACAGCTTATCAAAATTTGTTGGTGAAAACTATGGCTTGCGGTTGATTTCCATATGGATGCTCATCTCCATCAAGATCCAGAAGATCTTTTTGTCCTTGATCTGCTGAGGATCCTTCGTAGCCCACAGCGAAGTGAACTTCACTGCTTCTGGTAGGTCTGGTGTGATCAGAGGAAACTAGCTATCCTCGGGTAGCTCCCATGAAACCAGCACTATGGACAACAACAGCCATGCATAGTGGAATGTCTTACTATGATCCTGCACCTTGTGGTAGTTTGCGAGGAACTCACTGCAGAGGTAGGGCACCCAGTTAAACTGTACGCCCTCTGCGCATTGGGCTGCCATGGCTATCACTGGTGCCGATACTTCATCTGTGTGACACTTCCTCATGAAATTTCCTACCAATATTTGCTTTGCCACTTTGACCGTTGGGTCACACATACTCATGATGGTGTAGTCGTGCAGCTTCTTTACTAGCTTGAATTTATCCTTCATCGCTTCAGCAAGGGCATGCTCATCAGCCCTTCTGCCATACACCATGGCTGCCTCTAGAACAACTCCTTCGGCTCTTATTGCTTCCACAACATTTATAGTCTCATCTGGCGTCGACATGATTTTATTCAACAACTCCTGTGTCTCATTTTGCAACTGCTCAAATGCTGAACTCACTATCAAAGATTCAAAGTATTCGCAGTTCATGCGCACTTGAAAGCTCAACACCTCAATTCTCAAAATTCCAAGTGTTTTCCGCTGGGAAACCCTTTGTAATTTATAGGCATTTTCAAATTCAAATTCGACCATTCCCCCCACAATCGGTTCACTAGTGCTATATTGGCGGCAAATTTTCAAATATTTGGTCCATAAATTCTAACTTAAATGTCTCCCCCCTACTCCATTTGGCCATTTTTTCATCGTCAAATCATGAATAGTGACTTTATTAATCACTTTCCGGCTGTCCTGCGTAGCTTTTCCTTTGGTAGTGAAACTCCCTGTGCACTTCTATGGGCTCTGTGACATTTCTTCGTTCCACGCAGTTCCTCAATCGCGTAGCTCTCCAACCCGGCAGTGTAGTTTATAGTCCTACGCTTCCTTTCATCTTCCTGGAGTGCTAAGACTGTGCTTCCCTCATATAGTTACCTATCTGGATCACCAGTGTATGGCTTCAATTGGTTTCCATTCACCTTCCCCGAGAAGGGATCTCCATTCAATTTGAGCAGCTGAACTACTCCACCATCGGTAATCGCCTTGATGACATACGACACCAGCCAGTACAACCTAAATTTCCCTGGAAATTTATCAAACTTGTTGTCATATAATAAGACCAGATCATTTACCTTGAAGGTGCGTAGTTTGATGTGTCGTTCATGCCATACCTTTTCGCACTCCTTTTGAACTTGTTGATGAAATCTAGCTAGAAATCAGTCCTCCTCAAGCTCTTCTAGCTGCAAGGGCCTCTCTTCCAGGGCTCCACAATCTGCCATTCCTGTGAATGCCACTATGCGTAGACTAGGTACAATGTATTCCATTGGCATCACAGCTTCTACACCATACATGAGTCTGAAAGGCATTTGTCAAGTTAGCTTCTTGCAAGTTGTTTTGTAGGCCCATAGCACCGCGTGAACGCGCACATCCCAGTCATTTCTCTTAGCATTTCAAACCTTTGTTAGCGGGCTCTCCAATATCTTATTGAACGCTTCCACAATCCCATTAGCTTGCGGATGATAAGGCATACTTTTATGATGGTACACCTGAAATTCCTCTGTCAAAGCATTGATTGTTTCGTTAAGAAAGTGCATACCGCAATTTCTCATCAAAATCTTTGAACACTTGAATCTTGTCAGGACATACTCAAAAATAATTTTGTTGATTTCATGCTTGTGTAGTCCTTCACAGGTTGTGCCTCGACCCATCTGGTCAAATACTCAGTTGTGGTGATGATGTACCACGTACCTGTATTCTTTCCTGGAAGCTGAATTGGTCCCACAAAGTCAATTGCCCATTTTTCGAATGGTTGTAATGTCACCTACGGTACCAAAGGCATCTCATCCCTCTGTGATGGCCTGCCAGTCCTTTGACATGCATCACATGCCCTACAATATGCTTTCGAATCCTTATGCAGGGTCATCCACCACAACCCAGCGCGTAGAATCTTATGCGTTGTTTCTTTCCCTACATAATGTCCTCCTGCGACTCCTCCATAAGCCTCATCGAGGATGCTACTTCATTCAAAGTCAGGCACATAACATCACAATATTTCGTCTGATCCCATTTTGTACAAGTGCCCTGCAATGGTAGAAAAGTCTTCCGCGTGCACTACCAGTTCCTTCTTCTATTGACTTGTATAACCATCCAGACTCATTCCTATCGTCAAGAAGTGGACAATATCTTCAAATTGATTGTTTGTGATGCGCATTGCAATGATTTGTACGTCAGGTAGTCCTTCCTCTAAATTAGTAGGTTCCTCTCCAGTTTCAATGCACGACAGATGATTCGCCATCCTTAACTGGATCGGAGACCACTAGAGCGCAGGTCTCCCCATTCTTTCCCATGTTTGTTTTGGAAAAACATTCGCATCTAACTCCAAATCTAAGATAACTTGGTCCATTTCATATTCCCCTATTTACGTGGTGAGTCTCATCTCACGTCCAGTCCTCAGCTTATGCTCACCAAGATTTTTGACTATGCGCGGTTCACCAATAGTGTTGTCCTTGCTAGCGCACTGATTGATTAGTTCCTCTAGTCTCTTCATAGCCTTATTATCGCAGAGTAGTTTCATGTAGGTATCCAAGAACGTGGTAATCATGGATGGGTCCATTTCTTCAACCGGTTTCTCCTAGCTTCCTTAGGTAGAGGCCTCAGTGAAGATTTTCTTTACTTCCATAAATGTTTCTTTTGTGCGCTACCAGTCTTCTTTTCTGGTGCTTTGTAGACCCACTCACTTTCGGCAGGCTACTTCCCTTTATCCTCACCAGTCGCTGTTCTACTTGGCAGCATAATGTTTACCTTAGGGTCTTCCTCACGAGGCTCAACCCTCATCATCTGGAGGTTCTGCATTGGTTGCGGAGGTTGTGCCCCCTTTTCACTAATCTTAGCCAAAAATATAGGGCAATCCTCAGTCGCATGGTCAAACTAAGTATAATAGTGGCATGACAGTTGCATCGGGTTCGAGCAGTCTCTCACATAGTGTCCTCGTCCTCCACAATTGTAACAAATAAGCTGCCCTCTACCTCTACCAGGCCCTCCTCCATCTCGGCCTTGGTTGTGCCTCTAATACTCACCTCGCTCTCCCCTAGTGACTTGGTCTGGAGGCCTCGTTTCTGCTTGCACCCTGTATGCAGGTATCTTGTCCATCATTAATTCATAACTACGGCAATTGCACTCATCATGACCTACTGATTGACAGAAATTGCAAAAGCGATGATGTGGTGTCTGTACTAATTTTTGTAGCAAATGGCAATTTTCAGTCGCATGCTTCCCAACTACATGGCATATAGCACACCATAGTGCGGACCCTATACTTGGCCCTGCTATAGCCTCTGGCCTTAGAGGCATTGGTCCCCATGCTACAACATAATTCACAAAGACTGGACAGTGATCCTTGTCATGCCCCTAACCTTTGCATTTCAGGCACCAAACTTCTTCACACGCCTCTAGTCGAGTTGTTCTGTCTTTCTTCAGGCTTTCATTTCAAGTCAAAGGTTTTTCTACTGCAAGTGAATCTGTTGAACCCCCAGATTAGCATCCTACATTGGTGTCTCTTTCAGCCTTATCGTGATTTCTAGAGCTTCAGCCTGGGTCCTAATCTTTTGTTGTGATAACGCAACCCTTAGGTTAAATAGGAACGAGGCCACAAGCCATTCATGGTGTTGCCCATCAATTAGGTTCATGTTGGCTTCACGGATTGTACACTTCAATCTTTGATCCAAATCCCAAGGTGTCTCCCTAGGCTTCATCATGATCCCTTGAATCCCACAATGGATTGCGCTTGAGACTTAAGCCTACTAAATTCCCTATTCAACACAGTCTGGATATCTGCCAACGCGGATGTCGGGTTATCAATACTGTACTTAATGTACCACGTTAATGCGCATTCCTACAAGGCACTAACCAACGTTGCTTTCTTCATTTGATCATCCATGATGCCTTGAGCTTACCATATAGCCTTCGTGACAAACCAAAACTGGTCCAGATCTTCATTTCCTATGCCCTTGAATACAGGTAGCTTTATGGAGTTCACCATGTTGAACAGTGGTGGAGGTGGCGGTAGTGTGGGAAATCGGGTAAGTGGTGGAGGTGAGGATGGAAGTGGTGTGGATGGATGGGATGAGGATGGAGGTGGTGTAGGTATTCGCGGGAACCCTTGTCTTATCAACTGAATTGTGCTCAACGGAGAAGCCTGCACTGCTCTTTTGTCATCACTCAAAGGAGGTTCAATCAGTAGGCTATACTCAAGACCTTTTCTCCCTCTCTCCCTAAAATACCTTCCACTTTGTGTAGCTCCAAACATCAAGGTAATTTCATGACCTACTTTTCACACAAGAGCATCTTAATCCAACTATTTAATGATTTCAAGTACTTACCTCACGGCCCCTTGAAGAAGTGATGCTCTGCTTCACTGTAGTTGACCGAAGTATCAACCGCGAACTCTGTCACAAACCCTCCTATGATATGGTCAAGCCAATAATCAACAGCACACGTGATCTTATCTTTAGAGGCTTCCAATCTCCGCACTAACTCTGGGGTCTAGACAATTAGATTGTCAAGCCTCCACCTTCCCTGGTCATCTGCCAATTTCATAATCCACTCGTATAATTCAAGCGGGAAAGAACAGAAGAATATTTTGTGACTTTCTGTGCACAAATATTTGTCCAACTACTGTTCCTTTTTCAATCACAGATTCCTATTTTATTGTGCCACTAATTCATGGATATTTCTATCCAACCAGTCTTCAATCTCCTTTTTAGTTGGATTCTAATGATGCAACATCACATATCTCGTATCCAGATCCTAGTCCTGGAAACAGAACCATTTGTTGGCTTGATGGGCCCTAACCCAGGTTCAACATTAATCATCCAAGAAATCCCTATTTGACATCTATCCATAGAGCGTGGACCGAAGTCTCACCCAAAGCAGTATGGGAGGATGCACGAACCAAGTTTCCACACCTTGAGATGGTTGTGATGTCGGTTTTATACCTTAAACCCTTCCTTTGCACAGATCAGTAAGCCTTTAGGGCTTATCGATGTAATTTCTCTCCCATCTCTTAGGACCTCTGCGAAGGCATACAATTGTCCTTCATGCAACCCTAACCAATGACTTAGGCACTTATGCACCTTGGTACTATGTTATTGTATAATATCACGAATTATCTTAAGTGTTTGCCAATTTTACCATGCAATTAATATTATCTTCGCATAAACATAGATCCTTATTTGCATTCATATAGCAGATAGAAACATATATATTCGCACATCAAATTAGCATTATAACATAAATCCATAACTTAACATAACATAATTGCATGCAATTCACAGAGGAAAAATACACAATAATTTCATAATACTTCTCTTTATTGATGATTCATATTTCAAATACATACTCTATCTTCCCTACGCACATAGTTGCAGGGGTCTGTGCACTCATCTGTGGACTTCTACCCTAGGCCTTTGCACACTCAGCTACAGAGCCTCTTCCTATGCTAAGACTCTTGCTCTTATCTCTTCACGAACTCATCAAGAACTCAAACTTCCTTAGAACTCTAACTTTTACTCTTAGACTCTTCTAAGACTCCCTTTTTATACAATCCCATGGTCCGCAGACCAAGGGAAAATATCTAAAGCCAACACACACTATCTAAACTAAGGGCAGAAACCCTTTTTGACTCTTGCTATATTCGCACTTCACGGCCACAAAATGTGGAGACTTTACATTCCTTTATACAAAATTCAGACTTTCTGCCCCAAACTTAGGCTTTTAGTCCCAAAAAATGACCCCAGGGGACCCGTTCCCAACAGGAATTTATTGTAATATTTTTTTTTTTTTGAATACTTCATTCTATCGAAGTATTCAGGGTTGCACCCTTGAACTAGCTAGCAAACATATTTGTACTAAGCTGGAGCATTTTTTATATAATAAAAGATTCTAGATTTACTTCATATGGCTTGTCTCTCAATGAGTTCTTTTCATTTTGTTTTCCATTATGTATTCCTCATATAATTTATTTCTTTTACATTCATCAGATTGAAAATTTAATTGAATCTCAGTTTCATTTTGAATCCTCTGTGAAGTTGTAATTTCATTAAGAGATTAATTTACAAGACTATTTGTTATTGTGAATTCCTCTTTGAACTTAAATTGCACTAGATTTCTGAAATGACTTAATTATATTTTGTTGATTAAGAAAACACCGTTTTCTTAATTTCTGCTTATAAATGGTCAAATACTTTGTCTGGATATTAAATCATTTATACTTCTTCATATTCTACTTATCCATCCCACTTAAAATCAAAATAACCATATGTATTTAAAGAACAACCTTTTGTTTTATTAAGGATCTTTCTAAGTTTAAAGCACCTATTTTTTTTAATAGTTCACTGGTCCTCCAAACCATTAAAATCAACAAAAAAATTTAGATGCTTTGGCATAGCCCATTGACCTTAGGTTATCTCAAAGGAAAACAATTAGAATTATGGTACATGTGTTGTCCTTGATGGAAACCCACTCACAAGTCAATTCATAATTAATAAAGGGAAACTCATATTGTAACATGTCAATTCAGAGGTAACAGAGTGATGGCACAGAAGAAGAGGAGAATGGAACAAAGGAATACAAATAAGAATCAAGAAATTGAAGAAAAATAATGTTTTAAGTTGTATTAAGTTGTATAGACTGGTTCACCTAGTCCAAGTATCATATACAAGCGGGTTCACAGAACAAAAGGCATGTATACATATGCACGCACTTTCAAAAGAGGAAAAGTGCATATGGGATGGAAAATTAAGGTTAAAGAATACCAAGGGTCCATACCATGGTATTAGCTCACAATATTGAGTAGAATAACGGTTACTAGATCCTGTCTAAGAATACCATAGGCTCTAAGTGTTGTTTTGGTCTGAGGTATTGAGAAAGGATAAAACTATATAAGGAGGAGAAGATCAAAGGGCTAAATTTGCAAGAAAAATGGTTTTTCATGAATACTTCTATCTGAAGTATCTCTTATGTTGTAAGGGCTATGGTTACGATATGATATGAAATATATTGTGCACCTTTGGATATAATGTTGGATAAAGATCATGATACCTGAAATGACTTAACATTGTATGATCTGATAATGGATGGGCTAGATCTAAATGCTAACACATGTTTTATTTTTTAAATGTTATGATCTGGGCATGTCTAGAGTCTGGAATAGTTGTGAAGTTATAAGTATTATTTGCAGATCTATACATTGGTTCGCCTTGGTGAAGGCACGTATACATGCTGGTTCAACACTTCCAAGTAGCGTATGTAGAAGAAAAGCTTGTTGTTCAGAGATTTATGATCTATCTGATCAGTGTTGTTGTTTTACTGCTATCTATCAATGATGTCTTCATTAGATATGAAAGTAGAACTGATTGTATAAGGAGATTGAGTTTGATTAATTGATTAATTGATTAATTAAGTGAGAAGGATGATCTTTGCTACTGTCTGTTTAGAACTCTGTAATTTGACAGTAGATCTTTAGAATGTTACTGGCTGGTATAGTTTTTGGTTTAGAAGTTTTATGATTTAGTATTTTTAGAGTTATACACAGGTTGGGTTAGAGAAAGCAGTGTATACATGCAAGTTGGGTTCATTGAAGTAACGTATACATTATGACATATGATTTTTGAGGTCGCAATTGGTTCTTATTGTTGATGCAGTGTTTTGGGTTCAACACAGTGTTCTAGTGAGAGTGATCTGACTATTCAGATTCACTGATTGTTGATAGATGCAATTATATTTGAGGGTTGTATTATAGTGCTGATAGATTTTGAGCTTCAATGTATTGATGGGTCCAGTATGAAAAATTGATGAAACATGGCCTACAAATTGTGTTGTTGTGTACCAGGAGTATTTAGTCTGAAAATTTATGAAATGTGGTCCCTGGAGGATGAGTGAAGGTTGTAGCCTTCAGCAGGTAGATGCCTACGTATTGGAAAAGTCTGCACCAGTACAAAACTTGTAAACACTTTTTATTATAAGAAGATTGAAGACTAAGACGATACCATCAGTGGTTTTTTTCCCACATTGGGTTTCCACCTAAAAAATCCTGGTGTTCATGTATGTTTATGTGTGTTGATTTATTCTGTTCTTATTGCATCTATTTATAGGTTAATGCATCACACTCTGATTTAAGACAATGAATTAACTGTTTATTATATATATGTTGGTTTCATTCTTTATAGTCGCAGACATATGCTGGTTGGTTTCAGTAAAATAGTGCATACTGTTTGGAAAGGAAAATCATTATTGTGAAAGTTAAAAAACTGATTCATGTTGGACACCTAATCCTCTATGGGTTAGTGTGGAAGTGGAATAGACTAAGGAAGTCCAAGAGACCTTGGGATGTGGAACCCAACGGTCACACCATGTACTATAAATGTATATCATTCGTTAATAAAAAATGTACTCTCATGTTTTATCATTCATATTCCGTTGGTGCCATGCGTGTGTTTAACATGGTATCAGAGCATGCCCATTCCTGCCCTTCATAATTACTTCAAGCCATTTTTTTTATGGTCTTTCTATGCAGGTCCGTTCTACATTTCATGAATGTTTTATTAGCCATATTTTAGCTGCATTCTCTGTGCACAATTCCCCAAATAGAAAAATTTTGACATACCTGACGCTAACTCTTCCACTAGTTTGGCATACCTGCTCTTGTCACTGTTGGATACCTACTCCTGTCGCTGCTCCATACCAGCATACAAAAATGCTCAACCTTTGCATTACATCCCATTTCTACCTCATTATCTGCAACTGCATTATCATATGCTTGCACTGCCGCCAAGCATTTAGTTGCTAACCTAGCTAGTTCAGCCCTCGACTCCAGACTATCATAATATGTGTTGGAAACTAATTTAAGATGTTAAAAGAAGTCGCTAGTAAAATCTTTGCGGCGCCTAGCAACAATGGCATCAACCTCCAATGGATTTTCTTGAATTTATTTTAAAAGTTCATCATGCTTCTACATATTCTCATCAACCTCCTTTAGTTTTCTACCAAGCTTGAGTAACTTATGTTTCTTTTCAGGGTCGGTTTCTGCATCTGCCCGCACTTTACACCGTTTGAAGAAGTGAGGCTTGATTTTGCTCCATTCCTTACTGAATGCCAACAACTTCCTCCATTCACTTGTCTTCGGTTTCTCGATCATGAAAACTTCAATTAGTCTGTCACACATATTGGTCATTTTATAGCCTTTCTCTAGCTCAAGATCTTCGTCCTCATCATTTCTTGATGCAACCCCTTGATGAATCCGATGGTCATTCAAAGAATGGAGTTTCTCAAGAAAGTCGTTGAAGAGGAATTTATGTAATTTATACAAAATTACATTGCATATACCATATGGCTTCAAAATCTGCCATGAAAAATATGTTTCTCCTTTCCAAATCATACACTGTTCAATGAGATAAATCCCACAAAAATGTTGTACAAAGTGTTTTGTATTTGTATATTCCAAAGATGGTCATTTGATCCTTGCAGGTGTAGTTTTAATCTTAAAATTGATTGACAAACACCGCAGAAATTGTAGAAGTATTCATCCAAAGTGAAAGCATTCATTTGAAAGGAATGCTCTACACGTTATGTTGGCTGTTGGGTGTGAGACGATGTGCATAATTTGTTGTCAGAAGCGAAGCAAACTGATGACTGGAAAGCTATCATCGATGCTTGGAATGAATGCATTCTCAGTAATGTTTCCAGCAAAATTCTAGATAAGTGTTGGGCTGGAATATGCATGCTAGGAGTGACTTGACAGGAGCGTAATCACCAATGATTTCTGGAATCTTACTCCACTTGTTTTCAAAAGCTTCTTGTACTTCTCAAGCCACCAACTGATTCATCTTTTCTTAGAGTGGCTACATGTGCTTTGCTTTCAGGCCTTTTAACTAGATTGGGAAGCTTCCCCAGTGTCAAGAAAGAAGGAACCTCTTTGGCTAGGAAACTCGTGCAAACAGTTTTGCAATTACTTGGTCAAGATTATTCAGAAGATGTGTCAAATGATATAGCTTCTACACTCTTCTTAAAATGGTAATGGATTTACAGAATGATGTGAAATAGCTTCCTCTGCAATGCAACAATGTTCAGGGTTGAACTGAAGCATTCGAGAGAGCAGTGGCTCCAATTCAGAATCAAGTAATTTCTCCTGAGCTTGAATATATTTATCCATGGTGTGCTTTTGATGTAAGATATGCTTTATTTGAAGTTTTCCAGGAGAAGACAAATTCCCCATATGTCTATTGTTGAGCCGTAGTTTCCAGGTGACATGATAAATTCTGGAGGATGATAAGTATGTGTCATAACAAATATTGAATAACATCTATAAATGTTCACATAGCTAGTTACCTCTTAGACTGGGCACGAAAGATTGAAGTCACAAATCTTGACAGTGAAGGGTGGCATTACCAATACATTTCCAGCTTTTATATCCCTGTGCCAATCATTGCAGAAGGCTTAAAGTTTGTATACTTGCAGTATTTTTCAATTAACATAATTTTGTGGCGCTTGTGTGTCATGTGAAATACAAGAAACATGTAGATTTGGAGGTCGAAGAGATACAACCACAATCTACATATATATGCATTGATTCCTTATTACTTCGACTGCTACATAAGAGTTTAGTGGGCTGTATGAAGGCAATGATTGTTTTGGCAATTAAAAGTAGTCTTTTGAGGAGGAAGTTTAGTCATTTGTATTGTCATAACATATTGCACTCTATATGTTGGTCATGAGTGAACTCTTATTCTTATGTAATGGATTGTGAATGCATTACAATAATTGGTGCTTGTTGGTTGCACACTGGTCAATTGGTGCACACTTATAGAGGATATTGCTATGTCTTTGTACTGTGAGTGGGTGTTACTTTTCCGCATTGGGTCATAGTTGTGATCGTTTTTTAAAAGGTGTAATTTTGATAATGGAGATATGGCTCAAATTACTGAAGTATTATAATTCTTGAAAACTTTGATGCATTCTACTGATCATGATACAGTGAAAATCGGAAAGAACACTCTCTGTGATATTAAAACCTATCTGTAGTATACACAAGAAAAGGTAGAATTTTTGGAGCTTGAATCTCAGCTACAACAAGAAGAATTAAAACAAAGGAGTCATCATTTTGAACTCGTTTCTGTTCAGAACATTGAAACAAACTCCCATAAGCAGCAATTTGATTCAAATCCAGTGACCAATAAAGTAGTAGTTGTACATGCAGATGCAGAAATTCAGCTTGCACTTCCCAAGCCCATCATCAGACCTTGGGAAGAGCTTGTCCACAACAAGCACAGAACTGGTCTTGGATATGACAAGGACGTGTCCTTTCATATTCCAAAATACTCCAAACCAGTCCAATTTCAAAGTGCTAGATTCATTCATGACAGTTCACCTCGAGTTGTTCTAGATTCTGCCCCTCTTCCACAACAACAGATTGTGAAATGCCAACACTGTGACTGAGTTGGCCATCTGAAAGATCATTGTTTTGATCTTCATCCATGTAAGCACTGTCATAAAAATAGTCATTCTTCATCTTGGATGGATCGCTTCTTGGCAATGGGCATCAACAACCAAGAAGATATTCCAATCATATGTCAAAACTTGTTCTAGAGTATTGAACAATCTTGCAGTTGAGTTTTCCCCATCATCTCACTTTGTATCTGACAGGGGGGAAATGATGGTCATCTACAAGCTTCAAAGCCACATCAAGCAAGCCTGAGCCACAACCTACCATACCAGATTCAGAGTTGTAGCCAGAGACAAAGATGCCCCTAAGCATGCCTTCAGTTGGTAATCTAAGACACTTCCTCTAGCAGAAGACTTCATCTTCTTGCCAGTTTCAGAAGAATTCCAGGAATAGAATTGGGGACACTTCCTCTAGCAGAAGACTTCAGCTTCTTTCCAGTTTTGGAAGAGTTCCAAGAATTTCATTAAGCATTCCAGAGTTGTTGGTCATCCTTAAACCATCACAGGTTGAGACTTCCCTTTTCAGGTTGAAGTTCTCCCTTTTATGCGGGGTGAGACCTCCCTTTCATGGTTGAAGGTTTCCCTCTTCAAAACATTAGGAGCACTTCCTCTAGTAGAAGACTTGAGCTTCATGCTAGAATTGGAAGAGTTCTGGGAATTGCACTAAACGTTCCAGTGTTGGTGGTCATCCTTAAACCAGCACCCTTTATACCAACATTTCAGAGAGTACATTCAGCCTAGTGCTGCCATGCATTTTTGGACATTTTGTATTACATCTCTCTTCTTGGACTCATACATAACCCTTCGGATTAAGGGGGGGAATGTTGGACACCTAATCCTCTATGGGTTAGTCTGGAAGCAGAATAGACTAAGGAAGTCCAAGAGACTTTGGGATGTGGAACCCAACGGTCACACCATGTACTATAAATGTATATCATTCATTAATAAAAAATGTACTCTCATGTTTTATCATTCATATTCAGTTGCTTCCATGTGTGTGTTTAACAAT
>APFE030351554.1:18558-29981 GCA_000404065.3 Pinus taeda
CCCCCCCTTGTAGCATTTTTCCCATTACCTCAGTCCTCCTTGCTTCCCATATGCAATATCCAAAGGTGAAGGTGGAAAATATCTAAAACAAGTTTCAAATGGGGACTTACCAGTAGAAGTGTGGATTGCTCTATTATAAGAGTATTGTATATATACCTTATCTTGGATTCTTCCAATTATAACCCCTCAAGAGCTACACCAAAGTCCTATTGAATACTTATTTTTTCCCATTTGTCTAAAGATGGAATGTTGTAGACCCCTTCAACTTTTTGTCCATCTTCTTCCACAATGTAGTCCAAAATGCACTAATAAATCTTGTGTCCCTATTTGAAACATTGCTCCTTGGTACCCCAAAGTGCACCCAAACATGTCCAAAGAACAAGTTTGTTGCCTCTTTCTCACTGATGGTATTTTCATAGGGCATCAAAACCCACATCTTTCTAAACTTGTCAACTACCACGAACATGTAGTCCCACAAATTCCATGTAAATTATTTCCCAAGGATGAGTGGGTATACATAAGGGATGATATAGACCTTGTTTCCTATTACTATGATTTCTGGTACAACAAAGCATGCATCCTCTTATGAACCTAGCTACATGTTCTTGCATCTTGGGCCAATACAAATACCTCTGCAAGTCGGCCACTGTCTTCCCTACACCAAAGTTCCCTGCAACCTTGGAGGTGTGAGCCTTTCTAACCAACTTTAGAATAACCCATCCTGGATATGGTAGTTAATGGTGTTATCACCAACATGCACACGACTCAGACTCTACAGCTATTAAATCACCTTCTTGAAGTCCTCATCCTCTGAATATGCCTCTCTGTATGCACCATGGATTAATGGCTCCATGTGCATCAAAGTTTCCAAAGTATTGATCTTTGATGTGGGTGGCCTTGAAAGCATGTCAACCAACTTGTTTGTGCTTTCCTTCTTGTACTTAGTCACTAAATGAAACTGCTGCAGAAACCATATCCACTTGTAATGCCTGGTATATTGTAGCTTACTCTTGGATTGCAAGTACTATAGTGGCTAGTGATCTATGTGGATCATTGTCTCCTTTCCCATCAGATAGTGCTTCCAATTCTTCACAACTTGCATCAGGGCATAAAGCTCCTTATTGTACGTAGGGTACTTAACAAATTCCCCATGCAATACCCCAAATTGGTAGCATACAGGCCTTCCTCTATGCATCAAGACCGCTCCCATATCATACCCACTTGTATTTGTCTCCATTTCGAAAGGTTGTTGCTAGTTTGGTAATGCTAGAACTGATGCTTGACTAATTTTCTTCTTTATCTCCTCAAAGGCCTTTGCTGACCCTTTCCCCATTGGAAACTCTTGCCACTTGCTACTATGGCATGGAGTGGCACTACTACCATTGAAAAAGAGGCTATGAACTTCCTCAGGTAATTTTCTATCCCAATTAAAAACCTAACATCAGAAACATTAGTAGGCACTGACCATTTCATGATGGCCTCCATCTTGGCAGGTGTTGGATCTCCAAAATGTCATATTTTTCACTCTCTTTTCTTTCATTTTCCCTCAATTTTACCATATTTTGCAACTCCATAACCCTACATTAAGATCATTTTCATAATTATATATGGGTTTAGACATATTAATTTCCAAAACATTTATTTTAGTATTTTGAGTGAATTTATGGTTAAATATTAGAAAAATAACATTTTTTTACCTCTATCTAAAAGTCAAATGAGATTTATGATGTTTGCAGGCATATTTGAAGATTTGAGTAAACCCTTATTTGGCCAATAAGCCTCAAATTCGGAATTCCTCTTCAAACTCTTGAAGTTTTGAGGAAGATTTGAGATCATTATTCAAGCACATTCAATGGAGAAGAATCATGGAATTTTTTATAAGTGTCTCCTATCAAAGATATTAGAGAGTTGTGAGAGGATTTGTAGAGATAATTATCTCCTAATTTTAACAAATTGGTTATACCTACTTGAGAGAAAAGTGGATATGAATTTATTGGTTGCTTATCCCCTTCTCAAAGCAACTCATGTATAAACAGGAGTGCTTTCTCCATTTGAGAGGAGAGGAAGGGAGAAGAAATTTAGAATTTGTAATCAAAATACTTGAAGAGATATCTTTGTAGCTGAAGTTCAATATTTTGGAGCTTTCTCTAAGCCTATTTCATTCAAAATATGATGCTATTCTAATTTTCAACTTTTAGTGTGCTTTTTGAGCATTAGAGGGACCCCCTTGCCAAACATGTTAACTCTTTCCTTTATTTGTTTATAGTTATATATTTTAATCAATTTCATATACTAGATTTTAAGCGTTTTAATAGATTATAGTTACATTCTTTCCTAGAATAATTTATATGTTTTCATAGAAATAGATTTCAAGTGATTTCTTGATTAAATCTACAAACTTTCATAGATTATATTTACTCTTTTCTCTAGATTAAGGATTTACTTGCTTTCATAGATTAAATTTCAAATGCTTTCATAGATTAATATTTCATAGTTTCATATATTAAGTTTCCATGTTTTCATAGATTAGATTTACTTGCTTTCCTAGATTAATTTTCCAATGCTTTCCTAGATTAATATTTCTATCACTTTCCTAAAAAAAAATTTGGTCAAATAAGAGTGGAGCCTTCTATTAACTGCAAGAAAGATTACATATGTTACATGGCTTTACAATGTAAGAACCAACAAGGGTTATCCTTATGAAGGGTAGCCAACTACACAACCCGAAATAAACCCGAAACCCTCAACTTGAGGCTTACAAAAAAAGGCACCATCCATGATCCCGTGAGATCTGACAGTCACGAACACTGTCATCTCAGCAACATGTGCCCCTTTTACCTGGTTCATGGACCCAATAAGGATTGTGAGCCATTGTTTTATAAATGTTCGGGTCTGGTTTGAAACTTAAACTTCGATCACTTTTATAACCCGAAAACCACACGAATAAGTCCCTATTGATTTGACAGTCCTCCGAGATATCAGAATGGAAACTTGTATGGTCTTTACTTTCCTTTTCGGACCCGATGAGGATTGTAAACCACTAATCTAAAAAACATTGGGTCCACTTTGGTGGTTAACCTTCGATTAATTTTCCACCTGATGGCCATTCGATTACAAAGGCTGTCAAGATCTATAGCCGATGACCTACTAAGAGGCCAACTATTTACCAAGTGCCTCTCCCCTATGGAAAGCTGTGTTTTAAGCATTTTTCTTCTCCCTTTTTTCCTTTTTTATATTTTTTTTTTTTGGAAATCAACGGTTAATATTGACTTACACTTCCACTTTATCCTGCTTCCACTAGTCTTCCTTCTTGTTCAGTCCTAATAGTTTGGAAGTTTTCCATGTCTCTATCTGCCTGTCTTTGACAATCCTCACGTAATTTCCCCGAGGGTGTTGAATCCCATGCATACCTACTGTAACTTTCTTTGCAAAACGCTCCTTCATTCGCAAGACGATCAACTAGCATATTAGCTTTTCTTTGCACATGAACAAAGCTGGCTGTTCTCAGGGTTTGTAGTCAGGAATGAATGCACTGAAAGACTTGCAAAAGTCGCCAATATTTTGATACTTTTCCAAGTGCTTGCCATTACAGATCTTCTTGGCCACATTAATAACCAATTCTTAGTCTGCTTCAATAATGGCATTATGAGAATTTGACTTGATTAGTATTTCCAGACACTGCTCTAAGGCCATGAGCTCCGCCATGTTATTTGTGGTAGTTCCCAGATGACTATGAAAGATGTCTTTTATGTACCCCTGCTCATATCTGATGACCCCACCAAAACTAGCCATCCCTGGGTTACCTTTAGAGGCTCCATCTATGTTAATTTTCAAGAAGCCATAAGGAGGAGGTTGCCAAAAGTCTTTGCCAAAATTTATCTGGCTCACATCCTTGTGTATGCTCTGTGGAACTAGCGAATGGAGACCCAACTGCAATAGTATACGAGTGCCTTGGGGTAGAGTCGGGTTCTCAGGAGGTCTCCCTAACATGGCACCAACAATATCTTTGAGTTGTCTTAATATCTGTGCAATAGTGTTCTGGGTTGAGCTAGTTTTGCTCTTGAAAATCCTACCATTACGTTCTTTCTAGACGTCCCAGATCAAGAAGCCCAGAACAAGAGTCCAAGTGTTGTTGATGATCTCATTACCTGAGAATTTTTTTCTCCAATTCCTCAAAGTTTTGGTAATACTGAGGCCATCCTTGTTAGTTTTCCTAAAGACTGAGGCCACCCAATCCCACAAGGTTGAGGTGAAAGGGCAAAGGTTGAGTAAGTGTTCCATCATATCCTCTTGTGTACCACATAGATAGCATTTGGATGGGCCAACAAAACCTTTCTTCAAAAGATTTTCCCAAGTTATAATTTTGTTTTGTTGAACCAACCACATGAATAGCTTTATTTTCATCCAATGCGGGTGCTGCCAAAGGTCCTTCCATGTGTTATCAGGGTTTTGATAATCCAACCCTAGGGTTATTGTTTGGCTTCTTTGAGGTTAAATTTACCTTCTATGTTTCTTCCCCATCTTAGTTGGTCAAACAAGGATGAAACCAAAATCTTCCTTTGTTCCAAGTCCATAGCAAGAGATTTTTCCTGAACTTTCAAAGGGCTCTCTTCCCTGTAGCCTAGATCCTTCAATGTTCTCCATTTGCCATTGTTCCTTACCTGATCCCAGAAGTCACTTACCATGCATAAACCTTTGTTGTCAGTGTCATTCTTGAGATCAGTTAGTTCTTCCCTAAACAGGTTTGGTTCTTGTTGCCAATTTCCCTCCCAAAATCTTGCCAGGTTCCCATCTCGGATCTCCTAGAAGTTGTGCTGTTGGACAATGCCTCTATTTTCCCAAGCAAGATTCTAAATGTGGGAGCCCTTGAAAAGCCCAAACATTTGAATATGATCCCTCTCCTGCCAATTATTTGCATATTTCTGTTTCCAAAGCTTGGCCCATGGGGTTGTCGATTCCTTGAGCCACCTCCACCAAATCCTTGCTCTCGAAACTCTGCTAAGGGTTTCAGGGTCATGAAGCCCCAAACCTCCATGGGCCTTAGGTTTGCAGAGCTTATCCCAAGCTACCAAAGCCCATTTCTTTTTCTCTTCCCCTTTGCCCCAAAGAAAATATCTTTGGATGTTCTTGATCTGTTGCAAAACTTCTTTAGGACCAAGAAGAGTTGACATCATTAAAATGGGTATGTCCTCCAGGACAACTTTTGTGAGCACAAGGCGCCCTACTAAATTCAAAGATCTGCATGTCCATTTCCTAACCTTATCCTGAAGTTTGTTAATGACCAGCTTCCACACTCCCCTGCTTAGAGGTTTGTCTATAAGGGGCATTCCAAGGTACTTAGAGGGTAAATGATCCCTTTTGAACCCTAGAATTTTGGTAAGGATTCTTTGAATAACAATGTCAGTGTTAAAAAAGAAAACTTTTGATTTGTCATGGCTTACCTCTATACCAGCGGCCATAGAAAAGTCATTCAAGATTTGTTTAAAAGCTTTGGCTTCCTTGATCGTGGGAATGCCCTGCAGCATAATGTCATCCACAAATTGTTGGTGAGTTGAAGTTGATCCATCTGTGGTGAGTTTCAAACCCTGGATTCTTCCCTCAGCACTTGCCATTTTTATCGCTTTGCCTAGCCCTTCCATCATGAGCAGAAAGAGGAAGGGGAAGAGTGGATCTCCTTGTCTTAGTCCCCTAGAAGGCATGCAGATTCGTGAGGGCGAGCCATTAAGTAGGATTGAAAAACTAGTCATGGATGAAAGGGCCATAACCCATATGATCCAATTGGGGTCAAAACCATAAGCTTTCAGCACTGCCCTCATGTAAGACCAGCTTAGCTTGTCATAAGCTTTCGCTAGGTCAAGCTGTATGATCATACCATCTTACTTATTGCTCTTCAAAAAGTGTACCATCTCATGAGCTTGTATGATAGTGTTGAGAATCTATATTCCTTCCACATAACCAATTTTCTCCTCTAAGATAAGAACTGGAAGAAGGGGCTTGAGTCTATGAGCAATCACTTTGGAAATAATTTTGTACACCACATTACATAGAGCTATGGGTCTGAATCTGTCCGGTGTGATGGCTTTTTCCTGCTTTGGAATCAAAGCTATGAAAGAGGCATTGAGAACCTTCAGGAGCGATTTGGATCTTCTTGAGTCTTCCACTGCATCAAGGATGTCTTGTTTGACTGTTTTCCAGCATGCTTTGAAAAATTCCACATTGAAACCATATAGGCCATGAGGTTTCCCATCTTGCATCTCGTTGATAACTTCACTGACCTCATCTTGAGATATTGGCCTATTGAGATTATGATTGCCTTCCCTTGTTACAAGCGTGGGAATGTACCTTGTGAATTTGTTAATGAACTGTGACCTGTCTAAGAGAGGCTCCTTTGCAATGCTAAGGAAGTGTTGTACTAGGACAAATTCAATTTCTTTGTGGGTGACAAGCTCTTTCCGCTTCTCTAATCCACTGTAATCTCAATTTCTATCTCCAGAAAATCTCCTCTTGCTTGCACCTATCATCCCATTCTTTCTAAAGAGCATCAGCTTGAGTTTTCCTTTCCTCAGTAAATCCATATGTGATCATGAGTTGATTAATCCCCTGAAGTTTTTGTTCAACTTCTTTTTTGGCTTTAAAAATGTTACCAAACTATTTTTGGTTCCAATCTTTGAGTTTGACTTTGATGTGTTTAAGTCTTTGTTGTAGCATGTACATTTTGGTGCCTTGAAAGGGAAACTCTTCCATCCACCATTTATCAATATTGCTGGTGAAGTCAGGGTGAGAGAGCCAGAAATTTTCAAACTTGAAAGGTCTGTTCCTCAGTGCACCCATAAAAGTGGCTTCAAGCTAGACATGCCAGTGGTTTGAGCCTCCAAAAGGAAGGATTAAAGCTAACATGTCAAGGCCTATGAGAAATAGGTCCTCTGAGATCATGAATCTATCTAGTTTAGAGGCAACTTGAGAAGCCCCTCCTCTCTTGTGGTTCCAGGTGAAAGTGCCATTTATTGTTTCAGCATCCACTAATCTCATGTTATTTATGAAGTTCTAGAAGGAAATGGAGTCTCTGCCTAGTGTTCTTGTGCCACCTTTTTTCTTTGTAAGAGATTTGATCATATTGAAATCCCCTGCCAAAATCTAGGGCATATTTGGATATCTCTCTCTTAGCTCCTCAAGGGAAGTGAGAAGCTTGAGTTTGTCTTCTAGTTTTTGAGTACCATAGACATATGTACTCATGTAAATCTCCTTATCACCTGCAGGTTGTATTACCAGCAAAAGATAGTTCCTAGATGCTTCCGCATCCAGGATTCCAAGTTTTTGGGGATCCCAAAGCGTAAGAATCCCTCCTGCCGAGTTGTCTACCTTAACCTATAGATACTCATACATGATTAACCATTTGTTATGTATTTCTATGATTTTATCCATCGAGCACTTTGTTTCTTGAATGAAAACCATGTTCGATTTTTCCTCTTTTATTCTACTGCTAAGATTTCTTTGTTTCGTTTCACTTCCTGGGCCTCTAATATTCCAGGTTGTAAACTTCATTGAGGAGTTTTGCAAAAGAGTAACTGGTGAGATCTTTCATCTTACCTGAGTTGATCATGAATTTTCCACATTCTGTTAGTAGCTCATTCTATCTTTTCCTTCCTCTTTTCCTACCTAGGTTCTTGGAAGAGTGCCTCAATGTTTCCTCCATTGTCTTCATCCCTCTATTTTCCTGGCTATCATGGTTTATTTTGACTCCAGATCTCTTTGATTTTGGATCTCCATAGGAAGAGTTGTTGAACCCTGTCAAACTCCTCTTTTGGCATGGATTCAACTTCTTTGATAATACCCTACTCCAGAAACTTTTCTAGATCCAAGTTTTCCTTCTCAAGAATCTCCTGTAGTTCGTGATCCTCCAATCTCGCCTCACTTGGGGTCATCTCATGGTCCTTGCTAAGCTCCACAATGCTCGGTAGCTCATCTTGTTGCTAGTTGTTCTCTTGTATGTCCTCCATGCTAGTATCCTTATCCTTCTCATTGGTTTTAGTCTCCAATTTCTGGTTTTCCCTGTTGTTTCCAATTTTTTCTTCTAAGATTTTGAAACTATTGTGGCTGAGTTGTCCATCCTCATTGATTTTATTTTGGTGCTGCTTTCCTCCTTTCCCCTTACCCCCCACTTTAGTGAAACCATCGAGATCTTTTCTTGTGGTGGTTTTTTTGTTGCTTTCCAGTTTGTTTAATGGGCAGTCTCTGTATAGGTGCATGTGTTCATGGCACTTATGACACCTAAATGGGACATGCTCATAGTCCACCACTTGCACCCTTTCTTCATCATAAACTTCTAAAATGATCTCGTCTAGGAGTGCCCCAGATAGGTCCATTTCCACACATATTCGGGTGAAGGAAGTGTATTTGCCTCTTAATGTCGCATCTGATGTCTTTATGAAATGCCCGAGTTTATTGCTAATATCCTTTAGAGACTCCAACATCCAATAATCTAAAGGAAGGGAGTATAGTCTTATCCATACCAGTACTAAAGTGAACAATTCTCATTCTGGGACAAAGTTCATCACCCATGGTTGCATGTAATGGCCTGCAACTACTTAAAAATAGGGTCCTCCCTCGAACACTCTATCTTTATCTTCTAAGCTCATGAATACCACCATAAAGAAACCCTTGGATCCAAGGTGAAGGTTTATTGCCCCCTTCCATTTCCAGTGGTTCCTTATCCATGCATGTAAGGCCTTCTCCGTCGGCCAAATCCCCATAAATTTTCATATGATCGCATGTTCCACCATGTGATCTCTATGCACCTATAGCACTTGGTCACTTAAACTGACCTGAGGAGTGATGGTCAACTTCGGGTTGCAGACCCCTGTCGTCCTTGAAGGTGCAACTTTCTGATTGTTGCCCTCTTTCCTCTTCTCCCTGCTATCTTCCTCATGATTTACTCTCTATTCATGAAGTTTGATATTTCTTGTGTTAGTATCCTCAGTTATCACCTCTGTTGGTTTCTTGAAGTGATGCAAATCAATTTCCTTATTTATGTTCACGACTATTTGACTATAGGAGGGAGCAGAACTCCCTCCTCCACGACCCACCATGGTTACCAATTCCAAACCCTAACTCAAACCCTAGATAAGATTGCTCATCCATCCTTCCGCAATATCACTTTCCTAATTTATATTTCCATTTCTTTCTTAGATTAAAATTTCCTTTCATGTCAATTTACATTTGATAGAATTAGAAACTGAGTCTTTACATATATTTTACCATGCACTTCATAATTTTATGAACCTAGATTGATAATTTAAGCACATTTAAATTGACCGACAACAAGATCTATCTTTAGATCTCCTCCACTTATTACATACCCCAAATACGCCAAACACTGTTGTGCAAACTCACACTTCTTGAGATTTTCTAGTAGTTCGTGCTTCTTTAATGTCTCCAACACCTGTGTCAAATGTGCCATTTGCTCCTCCTTGGTAGAATTGTATACCAATATATCATCCAAATAGACAATACAAAATGAATCTATGAAAGGGTACAATATATCATTCATTAACATCATAAATGTAGCTAGTGCATTGCATAAACCAAATGAAATTACTAACTAGTCATACAAAACTTGCTTGGTTTTGAAGGCAATTTTCCATGCATACTCTACTTTGACTCCAACTTGGTGATATCTAGACTCTAAATCCTACACGGTGAATTATTTTGCTCGAGGCAACTAATCTAACAAATCATATGACTAACTACACCTCCAAATAGGTTAAACACATACCCACTTGCAGATCTTCTCTGATCCAGATCTCCAGCCCAATGTACATCAACAAAGCCATGAGTATGCAACACTCTGTCCAATCTTTGTCTTCCTTAGTAGCACAAACCATAATCACTAGTGCCACGCAAATACCTGAAAACCTGCTTCACTGATGTCTAGTGCTCCTTCCCTGGTTTTAACATAAACCTGCTCAATACTCCCACTGCATGTGCAATGTCTGGAAGAGTACAGACCATTGTATACATCAGGCTACCAACTGCACTTGCATATGGAACATGGGACATGTCCTCTTCCTCTTCTTGTGCCTTGGGACATTGTTCAGCAGATAACCTCACACCTACAGGAATAGGAACCTTCACCGATTTACTATCCTGCATATTAAACCTCTGTAGTATTATCTCGACATACTTCCTCTGGTTTAACCAAAGCTTCCTCTTTGCTCAATCTCTTTTAATTTCCATGCCCAAAATATAGTTTAAAGCACCAAGATCTTTCATGTCGAATTTTGAGGACAATTGGGTCTTCAAATCCTGGATAATTTCTTTATCATTTCCAACCAGAAAAATATCATCCACATACAAGATCAGATAAATAACATGGTCACCAATTAATTTAAAATACACACAGAGATCTGCTTTACTTCTGGTGAAGCCAAGTCCCCATATAAATGTATCAAATTTTTTATACCACATCATTGGTGATTTTTTTAACCCATACATAAACTTCTTTAACTTGCATACCAGTTCTTTCTTACCCTTCATCGCAAAGCCTTCAAGTTTCTTCATGTAGATTTCCTCTTCCAGATCCCCATGAAGAAATGTTGTCTTCACATCCATATGTTATACCTCAAAATCAAAAGCAACAACAACAAATAAAAGTAATCTAATAGAAGTTACCTTGGAAACAGGAGAAAAAATATCACTAAAATTAATTCCTGACACTTGGGAATAACCTTTTGCTACTAACCGAGCTTTGTATTTCTCAACCTTCCCTTCTGCATTTGTCTTCTTCTTGAACACCCATTTGCTGCCAATGGGTTTCCTTCCAGCCGGCAACTCCACCAGATCCCAAGCCTCATTTTTGTGCAAAGATGCATTTCATCAACCATGGCCTCTTTCCAGAGTTTTCCATCCTCGCACTGTTCCTTAAGGTTTTGGCTTATCAGTAACGACAAGCGAAATTTTAACAGAAAGCAGATGGATATACCTTTCTGGCTGCTTCTTTATCTAACTTGAATCTTCTCACACTGGAGGTTGTGGCTTCATCTTTGATTCTCCTTCTGTTACGGTCTGATTTTCTCCTTTGTTCAGACTTCTCTCACAGGGTTCCTTTTGGTTGGACTTCATTTTGATAATATTGCCTCTTGAACCAATCTGGACTGTACACAATTCGTGTTGAGTGGGTTCCAGCTTTACCTTTAAACCATCCTTATACCCAATAAAGATGCACTTTTCAGATTTACTATCCAACTTGGTTCTTTTCCTTTGGAACATGTACATATGCATCACATCCAAATACCCTCAGATGTGAAAGAGAGGGTTTCTTACCAGTCCATACTTCTTGTGGAGTCTTATCCTCCAATGCTGATGAAGGTGACCTGTTGACCAAGTAACAGGCAGTATCCACCGCCTCTGCCCAGAATTCCTGTCCT
>APFE030351554.1:30578-84913 GCA_000404065.3 Pinus taeda
GATCCCAAAACCGGGACTACCAGATTGATTTTTCATTATGTTCCTTTTAATGTTACAATACATATTTATACATGCCGAAGCATCCAATACCATGGACAGAAAACCATCACATCCAAAACCATGTGTGAAAAATCATGCACAAAACCATAGGTAGGTCCGCCCAACCTAATATAGGATCCAAAAACAAAATTTTCTGGGGCGTTACCCCGGACCCCATAGAGTGGGGTTACTTGCACCCCTCAAACCCCATGTGGCTCCCCCCACTACGCAATCGATGCAACAAAGGGGGGTCTTCGCCCCCCTTCTAACCCCCCAATTAACTAAATGGGCTAGTCATGGAAAGAATATGACACAACCCAACAGGGGGTACTTGTTCATGAGTGTAATTTTGTTCAACACCCTGTAATCATTACACATATGTGAAGTCCCATGCCTCTTTGGCACAATGATGATGGATGAATGACATGGTGATGTACTTGGTCAAATGACACCCTATTCCAGTAGATGTTGCAACTATTCATTCACCTTGCTTCTGTAACATACTACCTATACAACCCAAATTCTGGCAATGGGGAGTCTGACAATGATTAGATTTCGTGCTCCACTTCCCTCTTGGGTGGTAACCCTTTAGGTTCTTGGAACACATGACTGCATGCTTGTAACAAATCTTCTAGTTATTGTTTCTATTTCTCAATACATCCCTCCAAAAACACCTTGCATCTTACAGACTCTTCTACAGATTGGTTTTCTCTTAAAAACAATAAAGCACACTTCTTGCTAGAACCTATCAATTTCTTAGCTTGGTTGACACTTACCAAGAAAAATTTAAACCTGCCTTTTTGTGAATTGATGGTGAATGATTTTCCATCCTTGACAAGCCGATACTAGTTGGCTCTCTGCATGAATGTTGCATCTTGCATGTACATGTAGGGACTTCCAAACAAGACTCCATGTACAACAAGGGTAACTACATCTAGTTCTAATTCATCAATAAAATCGACACTGATGGCAAATCTATTTTTGCACTATTTGGTTACTTTCAAATTTGTGTCCTTCTTTACCCATCCCAATGGATATGGGCTCAAATGATCATGAAATTCAATCCCAATTTGTTGACCAACTCTACTGCAATGAGATTCTCTTGTGATCCTATGCCAAATAGAGCATCAATCTTTGTCATCTTGAATTGTATCTTTATGTGGAAGAGTTTGGTCATTTCTTTCTCTTCATGTTGTTGAAGGCTACTCACATTCACCTCCTTTTGCATTGACATACAAATGATCTTATCATCCATGTCCATGCTACTTTCAACTTGGTTACTCGAATCAGTGATCATGAGATTCTTCTTCTTATTGTCTTTCTTTTTTTTTTTCTTCAGGTTAAGCTCTCAATGCAACTTCCAACACTTTTCCTTTGTATGGCAATAAATTTCATAGTGGTTTTTGGGATATTTTCACTAGTGTGTTTTTAGGGTCCAACCCTAACCCCTTTATTTATTTAATAAGTCCAATGGGTCGAGTCATAGTCACAGTTAGTTATAGAGTAAATAAATCCCGGATTAATAATTGTAAGTGGTTGACCCGCATTAGAGAAAAGGGACCACAATTAGTTGTAAATGGACCATAGTTAATAAATAAAGTGGTTAACCCGTGTTATGCAAGGGACCACTAGTAGTTAGGGTTTTGGATTTAGCTATAAATAGTCTTAGTAAAGGAAATATCATTGAGTCTTATTGTAATCGAGCTCTACTCTACTAGAGGTTTCCCCCTTGAAGAGGCAAGTGAACATTGAATCTATTTTTGAATAATAAAATACTTGTTGTTTTTCTCATTTTATTCTATGTTCTGGGCTATATTTCTTTACATTTATGGTATTCGAGAGTTTCTCATAGGTCAAGAGCATAACAAGTGGTATTAGAGCACTTTCCAAGGCCAGTCTCATTAAGCTCTGACAAGCATGCACATTAAAAGACTACATTGCAGTCTTTGAGACATTGGCCATCGGAATTGATGGTTTAGGAGATGACTTCTACTTGGAGCGTTTCATCAGTGGTCTCAAAGAAACCATCTAAGCCCATGTCTCGATGCACCACTTAGCTACATCGATGGATGCTTGCAAAATGGTCGTCGAGGTGGAACTCACCTTAGTTTCCTAGTCCACTCGTCCAAATTTCATAGCCAAGGGGAGTCCCACCCAGGCTCAGGGCCCCACTCAAACACTTAAGGTGCAAAAGGTGTCTCCAGTAGAAATGGCTGAAAGAAGAAAACAAGGATTGTGCTACTGTTGTGATGACAAATACTCCCTAGGGTATAAATGCAAGGAACCAAAATTATTTCAAATTGATGATACTGATAACATCTCATCTAAGGAAGCCCCACCCCTTGGGGGGCAGAGGACAAAGTTGAGGAATCGCAACCTGACAATGATCTCACAGCTAGGCTAGATGAACTAATTATCTCACTACATGCTTTGGCGGGCATTTCTTCACCTCAAACTCTCAAAATTTGAGGCTTTCTTAAACATCGACTAGTAGTGGTATTAATTGATAGTGGCAACACTCATAACTTTATCCATTAGCGAGCCATTGAAGTTGTTCATTATTTTGTGCAGGAAGTATCTAATTTCCAAGTCCTTATCACTGATGGGGGGACCATGAAATGTGAAAGCTGCCATGAAAATAATAAACTTTAGATGGGAGACTACCACCTAAACACCCACATGTTTGCTATTGAAATGGGTGGTCGTGATATTGTCTTGGGTGTTGAATGGCTTCTCACACTAGGCCCAATCACAATGGATTTCCAGGAGTTATATATGAGCTTTAAGCAAAATGACCACATTCATACGCTCCGTGGACTCTAAACAGGTACTCCTACTATCATCAACTCACATCGAATGGAAAAGCTTTTGAAAGAGGGCCATCATGGAGTCATCGCCCAATTTAATGCCATCCAGGCCATTGAATCCACTACTCATATTCATCCTAAGATGCAATAGGTCTTAAACTACCACCAGTAGGTATTTGAAAAACCTAAAGACCTTCCACCCTCTAGAGGTGAACATGATCATAAAATCCCTTTGGTCCTGACAGCCCAACCACCTAATGTGCGTCCATACTGATATCCTTTCGCCCAAAAGAATGAAATTGAAAAAATCATCAAGGAACTCGTCGAAGTTGATGTTATTTGCCCCAACATCAATCCTTATTGATCACCAATGGTCATGGTGTCAAAGAAAGATGGAGAATGACGCATGTGTCCGAACTTTCAGGCCCTCAACAAGCTCATTGTCAAAGAGAAATTTCCCATTCTGGTTGTTGCTGATCTTCTGGATGAACTACATGGTGCTCAATTCTTTACCAAGCTATATCTTCGCTCTAGCTATCACCAAATACGAATGAAGGAAGTAGACATTCGCAAGACTATCTTCCGAACTCATGAAGGTCATTATGAATTATTGGTCATGCAATTTGGTCTCTGTAATGCTCCATCTACTTTTCAAAGCCTCGTGAACCAGCTGCTGAAACCATATCTCCAAAAATTTGTCCCCATATTCTTTGGTGACATTTTCATCTACAACCTAACTTGGGACAAACATATTCAACATGTAGACCTAATCTTGCAACTGCTCCGGAATCACAAATTATCTGTCAAATTGTCCAATTGCTCTTTTGGTGTGGAAGAAGTTGAGTATTTGGGACACATTGTGGGTCATGAAGGAGTGAGGGTTGATCCAAAAAAGATACAGGCAATGCAAGATTGGCCCCAACCAAAAACCTTGAAGAGTTTGAGGGGATTCTTGGGTCTCATTGGCTAGTATCACAAATTTGTCCACAATTATGGTCACAATGCTAGACCCCTCAATAATATTCTCAAGAAAAAATCATTTCTCTGGACTGATACAACTCAACAGGAATTTGTGGCTCTCAAACAAGCCATGTGCTCCACTCCCGTATTGGCCCTACCAGGCTTCACCAAATCTTTTGTGATTGAATGTGATGCTTCCGGTACTGGTATTGGTGTTGTATTAATGCAATAAGGTCGACCATTGGACTTCACCAACCAACAACTGAGTGGAAAACATCTAGGTCAATCTACCTATGAGAAAGAAATGATGGCCATCTTACATGCAGTAGTCACTTGGCAACCATACTTGTTGGGGCGACGTTTCCAAATCCGCACGGACCATTAAAGCCTAAAATATTTTTTCGAGAAATGTTTATCATCGTCACAACAAAATAAATGGCTGACCAAAATGATGGGATATGATTATGAGATAATTTACAAGAAAGGGCATGACAATGTAGTAGCTAATGCTTTATCACGCCAATTTGAGGATGAAAGCACCCTGCTATCAATCTCTCTTCCCATACTAGATTGGATTGAAGAGGCCCACAAGGAATGGTTCTCACACCCCTCTCTCCCCCAACTTATTAATAACTTGAGAGAAGATCCTAATTCCTCAGTTGACTACTCTTGGAAGGATGATATTCTTCGCTACAAGGATCGAGTAGGCCCTAATAGCCCACATTTTGGAATAGTTGCACTCATATCCAATTACAGGGCATTCAGGATCTCATAAGACTTATGCTCGTGCTCGTCGTTCTTTCTTTTGGACTGGCATAAAAATGACATTCTTATTTTTGTAGCTGAATTTGATGTGTGTCAACGCAACAAAGGAGAAACAGTCAAGTTATCGGGAACCTTACATCCATTGCCATTCCTTGTCTCTATCTGGACAGATGTTTCCATTAATTTCATCATTAGTATCCCAAAGTCGAGCAACAAATCTGTCATCATGGTGGTTGTGGAAAAACTTTCTAAATGTGCTCATTTTGCGCTCTACCCCACCCATTTACCCCCACTTTGGTGGCTCAAGATTTCATGGACCAGATCTTCAAACTGCATGGCATACCGACTTCCATTGTGTCTGATCGCAACCCTACTTTCACCAACAAATTTTGGCAAGAACTTTTCCAACTACAAGGCACACAACTCCAACTAAGTACTGCCTATCATCCCCAAACCGATGGTCAAACAGAAGTAGTCAACACATGTTTGGAGACATATCTAAGGTGCTTCACTTCAGAAAAGCAACATCAATGGGTATAATGGCTACCTTTAGTTGAATGGTGGTATAATACTAACTATCATGAAGCCACCAAGATAAATCCATACGAGGCAGTGTATGGTCAACTCCCACCTTCACCTATTTCTTATATCCCTTGATGTTCTAAGGTGCAGGGAGTTGATCAAATCCTACAAAACCGTGCCACCATGATAGTTCATCTTAAACATAATCTACATCAAGCTCAGAATCAAATGAAGCAACATGCCGACTAGCATCGTTCCGAGCACACATTTCAAGAAGGGGATCAAGTATTCCTATGACTGCAACCATATAAGCAAACATCTCTCAAAGAAAAGGGCTACCAAAAACTAGCACCAAAATTCTGTGGACCTTATCAAATACTTCAACACATTGGAGTAGTTGCCTACAAATTGGCCTTGTCACCAACTTCAAAAATACATCCAGTCTTCCATGTATCATGCCTCAAGAAAGTGGTGAGGAACAATTGCATAATTCAAACCAGTCTACCCGATTGGATGAGGAAGGCTCAGTCTGGCTCCAACCAGAACAGGCCCTCGATACCCATGAAAGACATCTTCGTGGCCACACGATCAAGGAAGTCCTTGTCAATTGGAAAGACACCTCTCCAGAAGATGCGACCTGGGAACCAACCACTATTCTTCAACAGTTTTCGCAGCTTTAGTCTTGAGGACAAGGTTGGATTTGATGGGGGAGGGCATGTTAGGGTCCAACCCTAACCCCTTTATTAATGTAATAAGCCCAATGGGCTGAGTCAAATCATAGTTAGTTAGAGAGTAAATAAAGGTCACATTAATAATTGTAAGTGGTTGACCTGCATTAGAGAAAAGGGACCACAGTTAGTTGTAAATGGGCCATAGTTAGTAAATAAAGTGGTTAACCTGTGTTACGCAAGGGACCACTAGTAGTTAGGGTTTTGGATGTCATTAAGCTATAAATAGTCTTACTTAGTAAAGGAAAGATCATCGAGTCTTATTGTAATCAAGATCTGCTCTGCTGGAGGTTGCCCCCTCAAAGAGGCAAGTTAACATTGAATCTATTTTTGAATAATAAAATACTTGATGTTTTTCTCATTTTATTTTGTGTTATGGGCTATATTTCTTCTCATTTCTAGTATTCTGGAGTTTCTCGCAGGTCAAGAGCATAACATGTGTTGTGTCTGTCATCTTTTTATCTTTTCCTCCTTTCCTTCTTCTTCCCCTCCTTAGAAGCGTCGTGTTACTCCTTTTGTTTGGATCCAGTTGATTGCCCTTTCTTCAAGCCTATGTTTTCTAGGTATTATGCCTATATACAAGCCTTGTCCATCGATATGGGATTAAACAACATCACCTTCTTTCACATATGGTTGTGTAGGCCCCCCAGATACTTGAGGATTACATTTGGGTGCTTTGGGGAGATACCCAACATTCTGGCTTTCTTTCTAAACTTTGTGGTGTACCCTTGTATGCTCTGCCTTTACTTTTACCTAAAGCACTGCCACCGAATCCACTGGTCCTCTACATACCCAATATGGTAAATTGTGACTATATGAGGATTTTGAAGTACTTCCACTTAGTCACTGGAGGATATCCCTCCAACCTTAGGATCTCTGTGTGGATTTCCCACCAAGTGAGGGCATGACCCTCTAATTTCAGGCGTAAATGAAATATTTTGTTCTTCCTCAACATGATGGACACTAAAATAAACATTTAATTGTTGCAACTAGTGATTTTGCTCCAGAGCGTTGATCTCACCTTGGTACAACTTGATATCGAACTTCGCTTCCATTTTGAATAGGGATTGTGAATGATTCACAACACTCAAATTGAGTTGATAGTTTTTGGGCCCTTTTTTTTGGTTGGTTTTTTGTATCTTCCCAATCTCTCAATCTCCCCTTTGATTTGTTCTCTGCATTAGAACCCCCATCTTCTCCAAATATCCCAAGCTTGTTTCTTAGGGCTAACATGAGGAGATTCATATACGACCTATATTTCCCACTTGCACTTCCACCCATGAAAACCTCTCCTCTGTAGGGTCATGAGGGCAATTCATAGATTCCATGGCCATGATTACGATTTTATGACTTTTGTCATAGCCGATCTAGATCCACTTAAAAATATAATCAATGTACCCAAAGAATCCTACTCGGATACTAAGATGATCTGTAAATTTTTATGGATATTCCATTTGACAATTTGTCACAATAGATTTGATAAAACTATATATAAAAATTTGAAATCTACATTATTCACAATTTTATTTCTCTTTAGATTTATGGATTTATAGAATACTATTAATTGTGTATACATGGAAATTAAAATTATGCAAAAAATAGAGAACATTGAAATAAAAAATAAAAAACACATTTGACACAATATATGATCTGGGAAACCCTTTCAGTAGAAAACCCAGTTGGAATGTGAGGCCACTATGCTCTTTTTCTCTGAATAGAAAATGTTTATGAGTACAAAACAATATGGCTTGTGGTTCGTGGGCTACGACAATGCACAAATATTTTATGTGTGCTCTATATGCTTCCCCTCTCAACTACTTTTGCTCATATATAGAACAAATGCACTTGAAAGAATGGAACCCCTTTTTCTCCTAGTGGTCTAGTTATAACACATCCCAATAGCCTACTAGTGATTATGTTTGACTACCTCAACTCTTAACCAGAGTTACAATATGGACTCTTCTAGTTTATTTTTTATCATAATCACATGGCTAGCCCCTTTTCCATGAATAATAGGGGTTGACATGACAACCTCTCAAATTATGGTGGTGCAAATAGGAAGGTCAACTTCTTAATGACATAACTTTTGCCTAGAAAATCTGATTGATGTGATTCTTGCGTCGTTGGAAAATTCCCTATGTGTAGAATATTAAGAAAATGTGTGATGCTAAAGTGCAAAAGTTTTACCCCCCAAAAATTTTGTTTCATGCATCAAAATAATCCTAGAAGGTTTTAAACCCTAATTTTCCAAATTGGGTTCCGTGGGTAAAAATGGTCTTGTGAGATGATTCCTCTACTTTTTCCACTATGAAAGCATCGAGATGGATGATAAGCAATATATGATCTAATCTAGATCAATTAGAGGGTGTTCATAAGGTTGTATATATATGTATAGGGGTCAACCTAATAAGGAGTCCACATGTGCAATATGGGGCCGCAGATATATATCTATATCTATATATATATAATATATATATATATATATATATATATATATATATATATTATATATATATATATAGGATAGAATGAATGAATCATTATTGGAGATTATATTTGTATATATAGACAAATTTGGATTATTTGAAGAAGAATCTCTTAATTTATAAGAGTTATTGTGTAACTCATCTTCATTATTACTTGAGGATTTCTACTCCATGCTAATGTTTAGTGTACATTGTATGTATTCTAGTTTGAAATGCTATTTAAAATATTGTAATCATAACATATCACTGTAAGTTTTAACCATATATAACAATTATCTATAAACGAATTCTTAAAATAGAAAATAGACAATGGCGGGAACATAAAACAAATACACAAAGATTTTCCCCTGGATTCCCAAATCGGGACTACCAAATTGATTTTTCATTATATTCCTTTTAATGTTACAATACATATATATATACATGCTGAAACATTCATAAACCCTAATCCATTAACCCTGGATTAGAACATAATCGTAGTTCCCTTGATCGAATCTACAAAATACCTTGGGCAAAAAACCATCATGTCCAAAACCACGTGCAAAACTCATGCACAAAACCATGGGTAGGTCTGACCACCATCTTTGGGTCCACCCCTCATCCTTGGGTCCACATATATATAGGAAGTAAATTTTTCCTAGGGCGTTGCCATGGACCCCGTGCAGGGGGGGCTACTGCCCCCTCTATGACCCCTTTGTTGCACCCAACGCAATGAAAACAGGGGATATTGCCCCCCTTGTGACCCCCCCACTGCACCCGACACAACGAACAGGTGGGGGGGGGCTAACGCCCCCCCTGTGACCCTCCCTACCCACCACCCGCCTGCCTCGCGTGTGTGACTAGTCATGGAAAGAATATAACACACACCCAACAATCACCTCTACAAATGATGAGAATTAAAACATAATAAATAATATTATGAACATTTAATAACATGTCCACGATAGAAA
This sequence comes from Pinus taeda, assembly GCA_000404065.3. Lineage (NCBI taxonomy): Eukaryota > Viridiplantae > Streptophyta > Pinopsida > Pinales > Pinaceae > Pinus > Pinus taeda. The sequence goes on from APFE030351554.1 coordinate 39,836, forward strand.
ATGGTCTTAATGACCATTTGACCCTACTACCCCTTATAGATCCACAAGAGCAATAAAAATGTCCTCTTAAATGCAATTAGTGTTGCATGACTTGTATTGGTATAAGACTCGTTTGACTATTGACTTTGTGACTCATATAAGACTCGGAAATGACCGGTATAACACTTGGGAAAAACTCGTATAAGACTCATATAAGACTAGACAAAATACATAAAAATCTTAAATATGAAAAAAAAAAGTCTAAGTTTGACGGTTTTAACGGGTCTTATGCAGGGTCAATGCGAGTTTAATGCAGGTAGACGAGTTTAATACAAGTCTTCACAAGTACAGGTAAGAACCACAGGTTCTATGCAACTAACCCGTCTCGCTATAAGACCTGACAAACTGGAAGTACTCACGAGTCTTATAAGAATCATGCTTCATGGCATGCAATACATATAATTTAATTTATTAGAAGCATAATATACACTTAGCAAAAAAGCTTTAGCTAATGTTTACCATATTCAAGAAAAAAAGGAAAAGACTAAAACAAATGGAAAAAAGTTGGTGAAACCTATCAAAGACTCAATAACACAAACACTCTCCAATATATAAAATTTTAATAAAATTTTCAATTTTAATAAAATTTTATAAATTAAAAAAAATTAAAATGTTAAATTAAGATATCTATTAATATTAAATTACTGAAATAAGATTTTTTTCAGAGAGAAAAATCTTCATAGTACTATATTGAGTCAATATAAAGAGTACATATGAGAGACAACAAGGGCAAATAACTAGCGTCCTTGCGAGCATAAGAAACCAAAAACTTACAAATATAGGACCTCCCTTGGAGATCAGAAACATGATCATAGCAAAAACAGACTTAACAAAAAGCAAGGAACAAAACAGATAAGTAAATACATAAAGCAAAAAGAGAATATCTGTGTAGCAAGTCTGGATAGGGAAGAAATCAAAAGATCATATCATATTCCAGGGATGAAAAAACCCTGTATGAAGCAAGAACGATCACCATCAGATATCATCAAAGACCACGAACCAGGCTATAATGACAGTCCTTCCTTCGACAGACGGTCAGCTTGAACATTAAGGGAGCGGGGAATGTGGTTGATAGAGCGTTGAACCAATTTACTCCAAAAGTGCATAATCCAATCCATCCACCCTGTTAAATGAGGATAACTGATATGGCGGGCACCCCTAACATGGTCAATCATTACATCTTCAAATAAGACCATTAAACCCCTAAAAAATAAAAATAAAAATTTATCACAATTAAACAAATAAGTCTTACATTCTAATAACAATATTTTTTCAACCAAGTGCGATGACTTGAATGTGAATTCCAATCTTAATAATTAATCACAAATACAATATGCCCTAAATCTTAGTGAAAGTATATCAACACATGTACTTCATTAACCAGCAAACACTCCGGATCCGCATGAAATTTCAATCTTAGTGAAAGTATATCAACACGTGTACTTCATTAACCAGCAAACACAGCAAACACTCCGGATCCGCATGAAATTTCTCAGTTGCATTTCCAATTTCGACGGATTTGTTTGACTAATTTGTATGTTCGACCTTTATGAGAAAAACTTCAGATCCTTACTGGATTTCAGATCAAATTTTTCAGAAATAAGTGTCCCACTTTGAGATTTCTCCATTGTTTAGTGCTTATAAGTCCTAATCTTACTAGCCAACAAGAAAGTCGGTTGGCAGCAATCGGCTGTACACAACATTGCCTTTTAAAATTGTTCTCAAAGTCTATCCATCCATTACAGACTGTGACCAAAATCTGCCCACCAACCCCCACTCAGCACTAGTGCAAAATAATACTCTAAAGTCAAATTCTTCTAGTCAAAGCTCTTTGCTGTTGAAAACGCCATAGATTAAAAAGTTCATTTTTATTATTTAAATGAACAACAGAATATAATTGAGTATTGAGTTAGCTTTGGATCTGATCATTAGCCAAAATTTCTGTGTGCTCCCCAGAATGGCAGACAATGGATCCCAAAAGAGCAGAGTTCTCATTGTGGGAGGTACAGGGTACATAGGCAAAAGGTTTGTAAGGGCAAGCTTGGCTCTTGGTCATCCCACTTACGTTCTGTACCGTTCTGCAGCGACTCAGAATATTGACAAAGTGGAGCTCCTCCTTTCCTTCAAACAATCCGGTGCCCACCTTCTGCAGGTATGTATTGTTATTTTTATTTTCAGTGCCTGTGGACATGTACTACATGCATACATCCAAAAGGATGTCCATTACTGACTGACTACCTTCAGGGTTCATTGGATGATCATGAGAGCCTGGTGGCTGCTGTGAAGCAAGCGGATGTTGTGATATCATCTCTGGCAGGAACTATTGTCCGCAATGAGATAATTCAACAACTGAAGCTAGTGGACGCTATCAAGGAAGCTGGCAATATCAAGGTGCTCCTCTTTTTCAGGATTTTTTCCCCTACTGTTTTGGATTTTTACATATACAAGTAACTGAAATTCTTGATCTCCCTCTTTAATTAGTATTTCATGTTTTAATGTCCACCCAGACCAATAAGGCCTATGGGAAGATTAATAAAATTGGGGTTTAAACATTTGTGTTGAACTCCCACAATTTATAATTTATGTGACTCATTTTTGAAATTTTTGGATTTCAGCAGCCCTTTTCTGATTGAGCTTTTGATTCTCACTGTGATTCAGTAGTAATGGGAGACAAGAACACCATAATTAGGTCACAAAATATGCAAAATAAGATAAAGTATAAACCCCTCAATTACGATGTATATGCTCTATGATCATTTGAACAGCAGATGATTTTTGTGCTTCAAGTATATCTTATTGTATACAGAGCATTCAAAAGTAGGTGCTGCTTATCTGCACAATTTGACCGTTGAGTCCTTCCCAAGTGTTTTCAGATCAGTTTCATTTTGATTTTGATTTTGAGCTGGCAAAGTTTTGGGATCAAAGGTAGTTTCATGTTTATTAGACACCCAAGGTCTCACCATGGCATACGAGGTCCACACTGGCTGCTTACGAATTTTTAATCATTGTGGTTCACTGATCACAAATTCTCTGATTTATGTCTGTATCTCTAATATCTATCTGTTATAATGTAGATTGAGTGAGTTGTTTCATCTCCTGCATAGAATTGATGCTATTCATATTACTTCACAAGATACTGCATATCTTAAAACGATGGGCCTACTTTATCTGAACCAATTTGATGAAGAAGTGTAGATTGAGTGAGTTGTTTCATCTCCTGCATAGAATTGATGCTATTTAGATTACTTCACATGATAATATATGTCCTAAAACAATGGGCCTACATTATCTCAACCAAAACTTCCATGATAAGCACCACCTGATTATGGCTTGGGTACACTCTCCTATGTCATAAAATTTTTGACTTTAAGATGAAGAAACATAAGTTCTCTGCCCCTCTTCTGTGGCTTGTGGCCTTGGTAACCATATCTTTCTTACTTTACTGATATTCAGTCAGGGGAGATTGAGGCAATTGATCCTGATTTTACTAGTCTTTTTTGTACCATTAGTTCTCTAAAAGCTGGTTTGCACAGGCTAGTATGTCTGATAACTTGAAGTAGTCTGACCACATACAAGATGTCAAGGTCCTGAAAGTAGATCTGGAGGTAGTTTGAGAACAAGGAAAAGCTCTGATTGTAGCGAAGTTTGACTTCGGAATGAACACTGGTGGAAATGTCAAGCTAGAATCACATTACATGATGTTCATCCATGATTCCACATGCGGTGTGGTGGACATTGCAATTTATCGTGCCACCCAATTAGCTTGTTTTTAATTCACTTCATATACATTTTTGTTGTTTATGTTTGACTGATGGCTAGCCAGATCCATGTATCATTTTTCTTAAAATCCTAACAGTGACTCTTAACTGGATGGATGAATAAGATCATTTTGCACATAGAGAGGTACACACGTACAAGCCCATACACTCACAATATTCTTCTTTTTGTATGCAGCGGTTTCTCCCTTCAGAGTTTGGGGTGGATCCAGACAGACATGCAGATGCCATGGAGCCAGTAAATCAAGTTTTTGTTGACAAGAGCAAGGTGAGGCGAGTAATAGAGGCAGCCAATATTCCATACACTTACATCTCAGCGAACTGCTTTGCTAGAATCTTTTTAGGTGGACTTGGACAGTTTGGTCAAGGTTACATTCCTTCTCGAGAAACAATAGCTTTGTATGGAGATGGCAATGCTAAAGGTGAGTGTACTTTTCTTTTCCTTTTAAAATTGTGTTTTACATTACTTCTGGAATGTAGCCACTTCATGGCCTGTGTGGGACTCTTGATCTTTCCCCTGTTAAGCACGCAGTTACATTTCAGCACAATGCTTTGCCACTCTAAAATCAAATTAATTACACTATAGTCTAGTACAGATGTACAACTAATTACCAGTATCCCACTAACTATATACAGTATATGAAGGAGTGAAGGCTCTATACATCGAACTAACATTAGACCTAGCTCTTAAAGTTTTGTGTGACTTTGCTGAAGTGATCTCTGTGTGAAGCTAAATTGTTTTGTAGACAGGTCTAATAAGCTTGGAAAATTTTAAATTGCAGTAATATGGGTAGATGAGGATGACATTGCAACTTATACCTTGAAAGCAATAGATGATCCCCGCACCCTGAATAGAACAATATACATCCGTCCACCAGCCAATATCCTCTCACAGAAGGAGGTTGTGGAGATCTGGGAAAGGCTTATAGGTCACCCTCTGGTGAAGAAGAGCATTTCATCCGAAGATTGGCTCAAGTCTATGGAAGGTCTGTATTTTTTTAGGCAACACACAAATCAAGGCATATTGATTGGCTTAATGATTTATGTGAAGAGATGAGATTAGATTATCATGTAGCATTTTTGGGTTTTGAATTTGTAAATTTTGGGTGCAGGTAAGCCTCTAGGACTACAGATTGCAATTGCTCATGCCCACCAAATATTCTATGAAGGTTGTACTGCAAATTTTGAGATTGAACCTAAAGAGGGAGAAGCCTCAGAGCTTTATCCAGATGTCAAATACACAACTGTGGAATCCTTCTTGAAGCGTTATATATAAGCTTTTATTATTGGGGTCTTGAGATCATAATAATGCTTTCTTTTCTGAAGTGTAGTATTTCTTAATGACTTGGCGTTTAAAGAGTCAGTTTAATTACTAAGTTAAAATTTGGCTACTGTGTCTACTCTTGCTGGATAAAATTGATTTGGCATCTAATTTTAATGGCAAGAAGTCTGGTTTTGGCTCTCATGTCTCTTGCAAGAGAGAACTAATGAGCGTTTAACAACAGGAGGCATAAAACTATGACATTCTCCAATGTTACTCTTCTGATTTTCGTCAAATTTACTTGTCAGTTGCAACAACTTAGAAATAGAATTTCTTTGATTCTTTCCTTTCTTTGTATGGGTTTTCTAGTTGATATGCCTATGTTATACACTACAGAGATAATGTGGATTTGTGATTATGTAACAAGTAATGAGCTCTGTGCACCCACAAGGCCTTACAAAACTGCACAACTCAAGCTACACAAGCTATCAGGACCTAAATTCTCACTTGGTAGGGGAGGGGCTCTATGACAAGGCCTACAAGGCACGTGTTCCATCTTAAAAATAAGGTTTAAACATATAATAGTTTGGCATTATTGGGTATAAATTACTTGATATGGGATGGTTACAGAGATAATAGATCTTTCCATTAACCCAACAAGAAATGCAATTGCCTTTAAGAAAGCAAAAGGAATATATGTTGTAGATTATTGTGCACAGAGGTACATGTCCACGGATGCTATTTAGTTTTAGATTGATAAGGAGAACCTACGAGCTTCTTCAATATGAGCCGTCTAAGTTTTTTTGTTAAATGGTATAACTACATACGGCCTTCCATTTTAGAGTGTGCTTCCAAATAAAAATGTAAAGCACATAGTTAAAGTCTTATATGTATTTTATGTATAATAAAATGCACCACTGAACATTAAGTCAGCAACAAAAGTTGACTCAAAATATAAGCCATGGCTCATGAGTTAAGACTTTTGAAACATGTTACATTGAATTTTGTTTGGTCTTGATGGAGCAAGTGATTTTTTAGATATTTTCAGTGGTCGTGCTATATATTAATATCAAAGTACATGCTATTATTCACTTTGGCATGAGGAAAATATAACATATGTGGAACATTAGGTTGTTGAAAAAACCATCCATAGTGTAAGTTACATCACTGTGATGCTAACAAAAAGAAAAACATGCATTGGTTTTAGATATATCATTTTAACTTAAGGACTATATGCATTGGTTTTAGATATATTGCTAAGTGAAGTGGAAATTTGTCGTCATTTTAGAACTTCCATATTTGAGACAGACTTGATTAACAAATCACAACATGAAAGAAGCAAACCCCTTAAACCTCAAATAAGAGATATTCAAGTATTGTAACTAAATATTAACCCTCACATTTTGTTTATGTATCCACAAAGACATTTTGTACGGTTTTTGGTGGGTAACCCCTAGGAGAAAAAATTTCCCCCCCTTGGACAGCTTACCAACCAATAACACTAGATCAACATATTCCTGAGCTCAATGTATTTGAAACTAGAAATTTTATTTCCTGCCATATATTCTGGAGATGAACTTCTATCGACTGATTGAATGCCTGGAAAACTAGATCTGACAACTAATTAAGAGCTCTGAGTCTTTGGCTGTTGGCTGCAGATGAAAACGAACTCATGATAGGGTCACCATTCTTCATCGTCATCATTGATAGAAACCCCCTTCTACGTTCTCTGCTTGGCATGGGTGCACAGTTTGATACGTTCTCTGCTGGGCGTGATCTATGGCAATGAGCATATAAATTGACAAGAAGAAAACAATCAATGCTACCCCTGTATTGCAAAACCGGCCATACTAAAAACTGTGAAAATAGCCTTCAGAAAACCAACCAAATATGTCAAATCTGTTACAATTTCTCAAAAAATTTCGCGTGTCATTTAGTTTAGGGCAATCTGCACAAAACCCATGTGGCATATTTTTAAAATTGCTCTCCATATGTTCAGAAATCGTACCCGAAGTTGACCCTCTGGTAACCTACACGAATCTGTTCTTCATAAAATTAGCAAAGTCACATGCTCGGATTTCGAATTATCTTTACCAGCCTTTGACAAGTTTCATTTTCTGAAGTTATTTGCTAGATTTCTTAATGTCTCCATGGAGCATATTCATTTGGCATTGTCTAGAAAATGCTGTGTTTTTGTGTGCTGCACTTTGTGCTCATTCAGTGGATTTATTCCACATCAATAAGAGGAATATAAAACCATGATGTTATATAAACCACTCCTTCCATACATCATTGACGCATAGTGTATGATACTCTACTCCTCGGCTTGGCCTCTCGAAGCTTGGTCTCTTGTGCTGGCTTGGTATTGCTCGATTTCGGACTTGGTGCTGGCGCTTGTGGCTGTGGTGTTTGTGTTTGTTGGATCAGGTGCACAGCAAAACTAAATTAAACACACAGCGGAAGCACATATGACACAGTATTTAATGTGGTTCACCCAACCAATCTGGGCTATGTCCACCAAACATAGGCATCAGGAATATATTAACCAAATTGGAGATTACATCAAGAAATCTTCACACTCTCTTAGCAAATCATCCGAATGATTACCTGTTATATAGCATAGAGAATCTAACAGCCTCATAACTCTCTCACATCAAATATAGGAGGCATTAACTCCCTCCCAACAACCTGGAGCTAATCTAGGAACTGAATCCCTATTGTTGTCATCCTTCAGAGATTTTGCCTATTTGACTTCAAACAGAAAAATCTCGACAGTGTTGGAGATTTTGGCCCAACGTGTTGTGGTGTTGGAGATTAGACCAAGGCTAATAAAAATTGGACGTTAATAATCGTTTTTAATAAAAACTGGAGATTGCCCCAACGTGTTATGGTGGCATTTTTGTTTTTTCATAAAAACCTGTAAAACTCTAGAACTTGTAAAACTTAATAAAAATTTGTAATTTTTTTTTAATAAAAACTTGGGAAATTTTTTTTTTTTAATAAAAACTTGTAAAATTTTGTCTCCTTTAATAAAAACTTGTAAAACTCTGTTATAGGAGGCTTGAGAAAGTAAAATCGGTCTATAAAACTTATTTGCCAAATTTATAACTTTTCCCCATCATTTTCACATTTTTGTCATTGATTACACTGGCATTGACAAGTAGCTGCGTGACGCTATGAAATCATTAAATCCATGAGCACTACGAAATGTGCAAACAAGCTCATAATTTGAGACGTAATTATAGAGTGCCAACACTGCAGAAGAGGCCTTTGAAGAATTGAAGTGCAATGAAGGCTTAACAAAGCCATCATCATTTGTTTCAGAATCGATAGTTGAGGTAAACAATGTTGATCATTCTTCAGTTTCATTTTCACATGACACTATTTCTGTTGGAAACCTAGAGGTACCCATTTCAAGAACTGGTATGAGACTCTTTACCAAGATGGGGTATGAAGCAGAATGACTTGTTGTTAATGGTCAAGGCATGACTCAGCCATTGGAGGTTGTGCAAAGACCTCGATTTGCAAGTTTGGGATACACTGAAGGAGAGAGCTCAAAGGTGTTTGAAGCTTCCAAGACATTGTTGAAACCGTCGAGGAAAGAGAATGATGGGAACACATCACCATCCTCCCATGGCAGTGCACATTGTAGAGGAAGAGTTGAGGCAAGCTCTCATCGTCATAATTGCACCAGAGACAACCACGAGAGGTATAAACAGTTTTAGTGTTTTAAAGTTCATTTTTATTACAAGCATATTAATGATGAACATAAATCACAGAATAGAAAACATGTAGTTTATGTGGTTTACATAACCATGTGGTTGCTGAGTGCTGGAAGAGAATGACAACAGGAAAGAGGAATGAGGCATGAAATTCCTTCTCCACATCAAGGAATGAGACAGGTTAAGCAGGTTTGAGAAAGAAGACATTTTGCAGTCATTGCAATAGAGGTGGTCATCAAAAAGCCACATGTTGGAGGCTCCATCCAAAGCAATGTCTTAAGAACAAAGCGCCCGTGTTGAAACTAGTGGATGAAGGTGTTCAACAAGCAAATCTGCCACATACCTATTGGCGCACTTTGTTAAGTAAGAGATGGTTTTACTAGACATGGTAGCTTGTCATGGCCTCATTTTGTGTTTTCCATCGCTTATCAAAACAACAATGATGTTTTGGCCTTTAATTGATAGTTGGGGAAGTGATTTTTATTATGATGTAAACTTGACCACAAAGTATGTGTTGTAAACTCATGGCAAGTATGAGAATGCTTGGGTAATTATTAGTCATGTAATTGAGCATGTAGTTTTCAAAGATTGTACTACAGGTTTGCAGAGGATGCATGTGTCAGCGCATCACTTATGGCTCCAAAGAACAAGGGTGAAGGAGAAGCAAGTGTGACCTATCAGAACACTTGTGGTGAAGAAAATGTAACACAACAGTTGCATATTATGTTCATGCTTTCGGAGGACCAAAAGCTTCTAAGTGGGGAGGAATGATCCAGGTGGCTCTAGAAACACTCAAAATTCAAAATTCGTAGTGCTCGTCACCCTGATTCCAATGGTGTGAACAACACTCAAATCCGAGTTTGCATAGACGAGATAGGGCTAGTCAAAGTGGACAAGTGGCAAGCTTAAGGAGACTACAATTTGACCATGGTTGGTGCACAAAATCCAGCTCCCGGGGCGGACACAATTGTAGGATATTTAATTTTTCCTATATCCCTTGTTTTCCAGTTGGTGAATTTTGTCTAGTGACCTTTATATATATGAAAAAAAAGGAGGTACACTACCATTGCCCCACCCCTGCACTATGATTATTGAATGTAATATATATAATAAAAAAGGGTTGGGTGATCAATAGGGTTAAGGTAGGTTTCTTTTACATTTAGTTCATGATATTTATGCAATTATAATAGGTTTCTTTCCTTGTACTTTCTTTCTTGCAATAGGTTAAGGTTCTATTTCGAACATTTCATTTCTGCAATTAATTTAGGATTTGGCTTCAGTACATGCACTCCATTACATCATGGCAGCAAAGGAATGACACATTGTATGCCGCACATATAGTGCCAATACCTCTTAAGTGGGTTGATAATTAAAATTGGTAGCCTTGGGAGTTATAGCATTCTTGTTGCAATACCGAGGCTAATCACTTTTTGGCACCGTTGCCAGGGAGGTGTCAAAGTATGTATTGTTTTCTTCCCTAGTTGATTCATTTCTTTTTACTTTTTGCAAAAATAAAACATGATTGCATTAGACATATTTCATTTCAAAAATAGAAAAGCGTATTGCATTAGTGTTTTAATTCAATCATAAAAACAAAAAAATCTCCAACACCAACCCACCCTTCCATTTGATCACGTGATGCAGTAAGAGCCACATCACCATTCACTTTTTGCAGGTAGAAGAAGAAGATGGCAAAGAATGTAGAAGAAATGGATGGAGATAATGAGGAAGATCTTCTCGGATTTCCCATTCAAGACACTGATGGTAGTGTGCACATGAAGAACATCCCTCCATCTTTTCTTCCAAAATTCCATGGTTTAATGTTAGAGGATCCAGAAACCTTTCTCTTTGAATTTGAGATTGTTTATAGATATTATGGTTACTTATTAAAAACTCAACAACTGAGATTGTTCTGGCAACTTTGAAGGATAGAGCTCTTAAATGGTTCATGAGTTTATGGACTAATTCAATAAGATCATGGAATGATATGAAAAATATATTTATAGAAAAATATAAATATCATGACCTTAAAGAAGAAATCTTTAGAATGAATCAAAGAGAAGATGAGAGCCTTGAGGATTTAATAGAGAGGTTCATGTAAAATGTTAAGAGGGGAAAACTACACCATTTAGGATCCGACACACTAAAAAACCTCTTACTTAGAACAATTAGGGATGAGTGGATTGATCTCCTTGATCTCATGAGTAGAGGTGATGTATACCAATTATCATTTGAAGAAATTTGTGAAACATGCAAACACATATCAAGAGGAAAGGCAAGAGTAGGTAAATCAACATCAAGGTTGGTAAGTCAACCTAAACTTGGAAATTTGTTTGATGATTTTAAAACAAAAATTCTTAGCAATATAATCAAACAAGTAGAAATGTTAAGAATACAAAATGAGAAAAAAGAAGATGTTTGTGTTGTCCATGTAGAATCACATGATGTTAAATGTTGCTCCTCATTACCAAGGTTGAAGGAAGTTCACCAAGAGGACAATGGAGCAAGTCAATTGTGAATGCAACAATGTTATGTAGCTCCAAGAGGACCATGGCAACCTATTCAGCCTGATATGATACAAGAGCCTAATAGCCTAATTCACAATGTCAAGGTTATGCATATCCATCTCAAATTAATTGGAACACACCCTTTCCTTGACAACATTGGCCATCTCAACCCCAAAACCAATCTTGGAAACAAGGTTTGCAAGGAAATTATGGGAGCCATCCACAATATCCTCAATATTTTCCTCAATATCCTCCATACCCAACTCCATGTTATCCTTACCATTCACCTCCTCCACAACCACAACCCCAATCACATCCATTTCAAATATCCACTCCCACTCAACTACCTATACCACCATTTCCAAACCCACACTTTGAAGTATCTCAGTGTGCTTACAACGCTGAGGTACAACACTTCCAAACATCTCCTCTTGATCTCAATGGTATTCACCATAGCTCAGGAAGAGTATTACAAAAAAATTGATTCTCTTGATGCCATTGAGGGACAACATGCAGAAAAAGAAGATTTGAAAGAGAAGATCAAAGAATTATGAGTTGCACTTGATGAAGAGTAGGCAACAAAATCAGAGATTGAAAAGCTCCCTTATGGTTAACGTCAAATCCTCTATGTATTCAAGAGAACAATCAACAAAAGGAGGAAGATTTGAAGGTCATGGTAGAAGAAGACATGAAGAATGATCCAGATCAGCGAAAGGGTCAAGGACATCAGAACTATATTGAAATATGGTTCTAGACAATAACTAAGTTGCAAAATCACTCTCTTCTTCAACTCTGCTTGATCCTTTCAAAGTAAAATCATTTGGCCTCTGAAATCCAGGTACATGTCAAAGCATACATTTCAAGCCTACACATCATTTTGTCTGTCATATTGACGTGCACATGTCTCCATTGGAAGTATTCTTATACTTGAAAGTGCTTTTGTTTTTCAAGTAGGGTACGGTAAGAAAAAAAATGAAAAATAAGATAAAAAATACAAATCTCAGGTGAAAACCTCCTTGGAGGCACCTCAAATTGGCTCATTGATTGAAAACTTCCATGAGGCGGTCAATGGGTTGGGAAAAATAAAAAATAAAATTTTAGGTGAAAACCTCCTTTGAGGCGCCTAGGCAAACCTACTAGTTGAAAACCTCCTTGAGGCGACTATTAGGCCTAGAAGAAGAAAGGAAAAAGGTAAAAAAGAAAATATTTTCTTCATGTATCTATTATGAAACCAACTCACAAAAAGATAGAAAAGAGAGATAAACGCCTTATAATTTAGCCTCTTCAAGGGGGAAACCTCCTTTACATTACACAAATAAACAATTCTTCGATGATACAAATGATAAGACCTTCTTTCTATATATAGGAGTCTAAGGGGTCATAATATAATCAGAGCCGACATAACAATAATAATGTAAGGACATAATAATAACGATAGTGGGCTTCTATGGGGCACAATAATAAAAATATGGGGACTAGATGGGCACAACAATATAATAAGGTGGTTGTATTAATAACAATAAGGGGTTACACTAGTAGTATAGGGACCTAACAATATCTCTCTGCGATGCAGGTAAATTCTCAGTGTGAACAAAAATAATTCCGCTAGCCCGAGAGAGCAGGTCTAGCCACAAACAAACAATCTATGGAAATCCTCCTTAAGCTAGAATCAATTAAGAGGGCTTATCTCTTAGAACGTTATTCCGCTTAGTGATGATCCTGCTTCCTCGCTCCAACGATCTTCTGTTTCCTTCCTTCGAATACCTGAAACAAGAAAACAACAACAACAACAAACATGATAGCATACAATATTGTATTTAGCCTAATTAATAGGTCAAGGAACATTAAGCCATAAAGATGTAAAATGACACTTCATGTAGGAAATCAATCAATAGTTTCATTTATATAAATCAGAAAGAGTTTACAATTGGTGCCTTGACATTGCTGGTCTCCTCCAACGTATCCGAGTTCCCACACTTCTACTAGTACTTCATGGATAGCCCCAACAATGGATGTTTTAAGGCCTCTTTCCCTCTAGTCTCAAACCAAACCAAAAACACACTATTCTCCCTCAAACATACACTAGAAAGCTACAAGCTATAGATGAATTACCGATCATTCAAACTCACTCCAAAACTAGTTTAGCTTGGGAAAAGAGAGGTTTATATAGCTTGGATGGATGGGAGATGGTTCCTCTCATCATGGAGAAGGTATTATCTCTTGAGTTTGTTTCATCCTACTAGGGGAAAGGAGCCCAAACTGACTTCTTCGGCTCCATCTAGCCTAACTGTATACCAGACTTCCGTTACGAAGCTTCTAGACCTGAAAGCTTAGACTCCATATTTAAAAAACTTGCCAAAAGAGGATTGACATGATTGGAAAAGGGATCAGTCACTCCATATGACGCTAGTTCTAGTTCTAATCTCTGCAAATCGGCGCGAGGAGGAAACTGGTTAGTAGTGCCAGTCTTGCAAACTAGGGTAAAAGGAAGATTCTTGGGAAATGATGCAAAGGGGAGTTATTCTGCTCATGAATATAGACATATTGGGAGTTTCTTCATGATGGGAAAGCATGTCAGGTTCACTATAGAGGTCCTCCAGGATCGTGTATGGGGAGCACAAGGACAGTGACAAAATGTTGTGTAAAAGATGCCCCTAAAGCGTGAAGGTTGAACTAGAGTGAGGGACGAAATGATTTACAAGTAGATGTAGGGAACCAGAGTCTGTCGTCGGAAAACCTACAAGCAAGCATACATGTACATATCTGAAATCTGATAGTCATGCTTGATGAACATGAGAGGCTTATAGCAATACATGAATCCATGGTCGAGGTGTAGCTATCCATCAAGAAAAAGATCATGAGCATGGAGCCTCGACATGGACGTAGCCATCCAACTAAAGGGATCATATGGAATAGATCCACGGCATGGGAATAGCCATCCATCTAAAGAATCATGTATATAGCCATGAATGACTCATTAATCCTCACAACCTGGACTTTTGTGATCTAAGCCTAGGGCTTTGTGCTCCAACACAACCCGATCAAAGTAAAAATTATAACATATGAACGTGCTAAAGTCGAACATGCTAGAAATTCGTTTGATTACCAGTCAATGATGTGAACCGTTAACAAGCACGAGAGAAACCACCCATAATGTTAATGGCTCTCAAGGTACTATCAGTACAATTCACGAAGTGTGAATAATGAATTGAAGTCAAACACCCACGAAATCATTTGATTGAAGGCCAATGATGAGTACCTGTCGTCGAGTGTGAAGAACTTGCCATTAGGGCATGCAAGCTCTATGGTACTAGAAAGGTGTTATGAAACCAGCTCAAGAAAAGATAGAAAAGATAGATCAATGCCTTAGAATTCAGCCTCTTTGAGGGGGCAACCTCCTTTACATTACATAAATTAACAATTCTTTGATGATACAAATGACAAAACCTCCTTTCTATATATAGGAGTCTAAGGAGTCACAATATAACCCAGCTGACCTAACAATAATAGTATATAGCCACAAAAATAACAATAGAGGGATTCTATGGGGCACAGTAATAACAATATGGGGGCAATAGGGGCACAACAATATTAATAAGGGGTACAACTACCATAGTAATGGGGTAATCACTAGTATTATAGGGACCCAACAATGACCAACCAAATCAAATCCAAATTATATGGGACAATTTTTTTTATTGGCTAGGATTTCTTAGGTCTCCATTCCAAGTGGAATCACTCAAAAATGTCTCTATTAACCCATGCTAAAAAATGGTAGAAAATTACTAATCTAAAATCTAGAAATTCGAGAACTAGTGAGCTAATAAATCTATCAAATTCCTAACCTAATCAAGCGAAAATGAAATGGGGTAATTTTTTTATTAACTATATTTTTTTAGTGATCTAATTCAAGTTGAATCAACGCGATTGACACTCGTTAGCATAATCTAAAAAATAGCTGAAATTTATTTTTATTTGCCACAAAGGACTTCTAGAAATCTAAATTTGGGAATAAGAAAATTAATCAAAGTAGCTCAGTGATTACTATGACCTTCTAAATTTTTTCCAATGATGAAATGATTCTTGTGATCCTGAAAAATAACTTAATTCAGCCATTTAACCCAATCCTACAACAATAAATCATTAATACTAAATGAACAAATAGAAAAAACCATGAACAAAAGATGCATGTGAATAAGAAGTGAAAAGGAGAAATGTAAATGATTAAAAAGGGCTTTGAGGATCATGGGATGGCCAAACCCAAGAAAACTCATATTCCTATGAAATATACCAAGGTTTAGAAGCTAAACACGACACCAATCTTCATTATTTCCATCAATATATTTACATCCATGCAGAAAATGAAAGTGGAACTGCAAAAATTTGAGTTCTCTCCACAAGAAGACTATTAAAAATCTACCCCTAGAGGAAAATTCGACTTGGAACTTATACAAAATGATTAGGAAGCATTCCCCATGAAAGGAGGAATCTTTCCCCACCAAAATCTTTTGATTAGTGGATCTAGTTCCCAATACTAGGAATTTGCATTAAATGGCAGGGAACACATTCTTAGATTTTCTCAATCATTAGAGCTCCATAATTTGTGCCATAATTCCAGAGTATCTTATTGATTTATTATTTAATATTGATCTCCCTGTTGTGGGAAGCAGGTCCCTAGATTATCTCCTCCTCCAAATCTCCATAATCTACCCAATATTGTCACAATATTCCACAAAAATAAATAATACTAGGCACAGATATGAAATTATCCATAAACCTTCCTAAATAACATATTAAAGTTAAAAATACATTATCTAATACAAAAAGAGAGGTTTAATGTGTTGAAGGATGGTCAAATGGGCCTTAATTTATGTCTAATTTAGAGGCCCATCATACCCCCTGTCGAAAGTGTTGCTCATCCTCTGAGCAACTTAGTGACCTCATTGTGCCTCATTCATGGCCCTGGTGGCCTCTCTCTTGTGCATTCCTCAGTCCTTTCTCTTAAGAATCTTGGCTGAAAGTTCTGCAAGGACAAGCACACAAATGGAGTTGTTCTTTGCATGATTGTTTAACATTATTTCAAGCATAAAACTACAACTTTCCTCTTTGCAAGTGAACTATGTTGGCTTGTAGGTCCATTTCATTCATATCCTCTCCCTTGAAACCTTCATTCCATTTTCAATCACTTTTCCAAAACTGTTTATGCATAGAAACAATCATAGTGTTTCTTGAGACCATTAGCCTACCTTCTTCCCCTTATTCAAGATGGGTTCTTGAATATTTTTGAGTTTGGCAAAGTTTTCCACATTCTTTTCCAACCTTATGCTACCGTTTCCCACCATTTTGACACCTCTGCAACCTTCAAAACACCTTTAGATGAGAACTTAGGACATTCTATAGTAAATTTGTGTTTCTTGTAGAAGTTCCTGTAGTACTACATGAAACCTTCTTTAAACTTCTTTTGAGAAAAAATGATAGTCTGAGCCTAGGGTAAGCCCTCAACTTGAATTCCATGCTTTTCTCCCATTTCTATTACATCTTTTAGGCCTTGGAAGAAAGCTAGAAATATATTAGAGACCTCTTGGAAAGCCATTTTTCATCACTGTAGTTTGAGTTCTATTTTGATGGTGAATGTCTTCTTTCCTTTGTTGCCTTCTTCTTCTCTTTTGTGGCCTAGATGATTGCCTAATGGCCTTGGAGTTCTTTGTTTTGATTAGATCTCCCTTAGGCACTACCATTTTGGGTTTTAGAACAATTTTTTCCTTTCTTCATTCTTGTAGTAGCATTCTGCCTTCCTGTAGTAGTCATTCCTCCTCTTTAGATGTCTTCTAACTATATGGGAGTGATAAAAAATGATGTAGAGGGTTTGGAGGATGATGCTAGGGCTTAAAGAGAGTAGTGTAGGTTTGTGAAAAAGGAGAGGATGTGCTCTATGTGTTTTTTCAAGAATTTTTCATGGCGAGACAGAGTATAGGGTTTGTTCTTGAAAAATATTATTTTTTTTCTTATGAAATGGGATGGATGAATGATGGATAGATAATGGATGGATGGCTTGGAGTGATGTGGTGACTTGGCATTTGAGAAATTTTTTCTTTTAACTGTTGTCTCCATTCCTCGAAATCATCACCCTTCTTAATTTGGATTTTCCGCATTGCACGAGTGAAGGAGTGAGATGCAATTAACTATTTGAAGGCGACCAAGACTATTGACCCATCCTTAGCTTATAAAACCTCATCTCTCATGCATTGACAACAAATTACTAACTATAATAAGCTTAAGAGAAGAGGTCAACAATATTGCATACATGTACCTATCTAATTGTTTTTGGAGAGACATGCATGCTATTGTTGAGTTGATCAAATTTCATTTGTTTTCTTCTGCATAGGTCTTCATAGCTTGGTGATTCTAAACCTCTGTCTTCCAGTTACCATGAGCAAGCTATCTTAGTCAAATCCGACCTTCTTGGAGTGTTGGGCTTGGCCATGGGTGATATTCACCTTCCCTATACCTTATTCCACCATTATGCACATTTCCCACACTTTATTTCACCTTTCGTACCTTCTTGTAACTTTCAACCTGTTTCCTGCAGTAAACTAGGACTCCTGTAGTACTACAAGAAACCTTGTAGCAACCTTGTTTTGTCCATATCTCCCAAATGGTAGAATGGATTGACCTGAAATTTTTTGTGCATGTTTCCATCATACTTATGCGCCTCCCCATAAAACAAATTGGGCTAATGGATGCACGAATCTCATGAAAAAATAAAAATGGATGAAGTTGATAGAGGGTGATTTCTTGGATACCATGCAATGGAATTTGCTGAGATTTCTTTGGAATGTTACCTTCATCCATATGAATCTCCCCATAAAACAAATTTTTAAATGGATTCACGAATATAGAGAAAATTCAAAGATGAGTGTAGGTGATGGAGGTCGATTTCTCGAAAACTATGCACTAGAATTTGTTGAAATTGCTTGACCATGTTACCATCATTCGTATGGATATCTAGCTAAAACATCTTGACAAATGGATGCATGGTTTTCAAGATATGACAAAAATAAATTTCTATTCTATGTATTTCTATTTCCTGTACTGAAATAGAGCATTCTTGTAGTATTTTAGGACATTAAAGAAAATGAATAGGAAAAGCTTGGTAATGATGGGTGGATGGTGGAAATAGATGAGGGTGATGGATTGGCATGGCCTTGGCCCTTCTAGAGCATTTGGGGAGAGGAGGAGAAAGTCCATGTTTGACTTCCTTTAACTAGAATTTTGACCATTTTTTTTCTTTTTTTGGTGCCAACTTATTTTTATTGCTTGCACCTATAATCATCAGAGAGATACATGGAGATTTTTTTTTTTCACTTTTTTCTCTTTTTTTTCTAGGCTTACTAGCCGCCTCAATGAGGTTTTCAAGTAGTATGTATGCCTAGGCGCCTCAAAGGAGTTTTTCACCTAGGATATTTTATTTTTTCTCGTTTTTTTCTTTTTCTTCTAACCCATTGACCACCTCATGGAGGTTTTCAATCAACGAGCCAATCTCAAGCACCTCAAAGGAGATTTTCACCTGATATTTTACTTTTTTCCTCTTATTTTTCATTTTTTATTTCTTTTCCTATCCTAATCTACTTGAAAAAAAACAATATCATTTTCAAGTGTAGGAATACTTCCAGTGGAGCCATATGCACATCGAGATGATAGATAAACTGATGTGTAGGCTTGAAATATATGATTTGACATGTACCTAAATTTCAGAGACCAAATGATTTAACTTTAAAAATATCAAGCACAACTGAAGAAGAGAGTGATTCTCCATCTTCTTGATTTTCTGGAACCAAATCTCCATATAACTTTGGTGCTATTAGTTTGCTTACTTATCTGGATCATTCTTCATGTCTTCTTCTACCATGACCTTCAAATCTTCCTCTTTTTGTTGATTTTTCTCTTGAATACATGGAGGATTTGGTGGTAACCAAGAGGGAGATTTCTTAATCTCTAATTTTTATGTCTGCTCTTCATCAAGTGTAGCCCATGATTCTTTGGTCTTCTCTTTTGAATCTTCTTTTTCTGCATGTTGTCCTTCAATGGAATCAAGAGAATTCTTTTTTGTAATGTTCTTTCTGAGCTGAAATGAATACCATTGAGATCAAGAGGAGATATTTAGAAGTGTTGTACCTCGACATTGTAAGTGGGCTTATCTACTTCATTGTGTGGGTTTGGAAATGGTAGTACAGGTAGTTAAGTGGTAGTGGATATTTGAGATGGATGTGCTTAGTGTTGTGGTTGTGGTGGAGGTGGATGGTAGGGATAAAATGGAGTTGAGTATGTAGGATATTGATGAAAATATTGAGGATATTATGGATGGCTCCCATAAGTTCTTTACCAACCTTGTTGCCAAGATTGGTTTTGGGGTTGAGATGGCCAAGGTTGCCAAGGAAATGCTGTGCTACAATTACTTTGAGATGGAATTGTACATTAGATTGAAATTGTGAATTAGTTTCTTGCATCATATCAGGTTTAATAGGTTGACATGGTCCTCTTGGAGCTACATAACATAGTTTCATTGTCAATTGACTTGCTCGATTGTCCTCTTGGTAAACTTCCTTCAACCTTGGTAATGAGGGGAAATATTTAAAATCATGTGATTATGCATGGAAAACACAAATATCAACATCTTCTTTTTCCTCATCTTTTATTCTTAACATTTGTACTTGTTTTGTTAGATTGCTAAGAATTTATGTTTTAATGTTATCAAGCAAATTTCTAAGTTTAGCTTGACTTGTCGATTTTGATGCTTATTTACTTACTCTTGCCCTTCCTCAGGATATGTGCTTGTATGTTTCACAAATTTCTTCAAATAATAATTGGTATACATCACCTCTACTCATGAGATCAAGAATATCAATCCACTCATCCCTAATTGTTCTAAGTAAGAGGGTTTTAGTTGTCAAATCCTAAATGATGTAATTTTATCCTCTTAACATTGTACATGAACCGCTCTACTATATCCTAAAGGCTCTCATATTCTTTTTAATTCATTCTAAATATTTCTTCTTTAAGATCATGATCTTTATATTTTTCTAGAAATATCTTTTGCATATCATTCCATGATCTTATTGAATTAGTCCCTAAACTCATGAACCATTTAAGAGCTCTATCCTTCAATGTTGTAGGAAACAATCTCAATTTTTGAGTGTTTAACAAGTAACCATAAGATCTACAATTCATTTCAAATTCAAAGTGAAAGGTTTTTGGATCCTTTGACCTCATACCATGGAAGTTTGGAAGAAAAGATGGAGGGATGTTCTTCATATGCACACTGGTCTCAGTATCTTGAATGGGGAATCCAATAAGATCTTCTTCATTGTCATCATCTCCATCCATTTATTCTACCTTCTTTGTCACTTCTTCTTCTTCTACCTGTAAAAATGAATGGTGATGTGGCTCTTACTACACCATGTGATCAAATGGGGGGCTTGGTGTTGGAGAAGTATTTTTTTTTTTTTTTAATAAGAATGGTAGTGCAATGAAATTTTCTATTTTTACAATGAAATATGCCTAATGCGAATATATTTTTGTTTTTGCAGAATGAAAAAAGAAATGAATCAACTAGGGAAGAAAACAATGCATACTTTAACACCTCCCCAACAATGGCACCAAAAAGTGATGAGCCTTGGTATTACAACAAGAATGTTGCAACTCCCAAGGCTACCAAATTTAATTATCAACCTAGGGTTTGTACAAAATTCAGAGGTATCATCACTATATGTGCAGCATACAATGTGGAATTTTTTTTTCTCATGATGTAATGGAGTGCATGTAATAAAATTAAATCCTAAACTAATTGTATAAAATGAAATGCTAAAAGTGGAAACCATAACCTATTGCAAGAAAGAAAGAACAAGGAAAGAAACATATTCTAATTGCATAAAGTAAACATCATGAACTAAATTTAAACCATTACATTTCAAAGAGTTTAGACCCATTAACAGAGTCCATTGGATGTGGTAATCAATAAAATCATCATTGCATTATCCAATCCATAAATTGTCCATTAGCCCAAATCGTTGAAATGTTTTGCATGGGTAAAGAGGCAAGTCATAAGTGGTCTTTAGTCTCCCGTAATAATTTATTTAGATCCTAGGGGTCTTTATTAAAATCCTAAGCGATAATAACCAAGCTTCTTGAGCGAATCTGGGCAAGTATATACATGTTGGAAGGCTGCTACAAGAAACAACAAATTTGTTATAGGGATTTATAATTCACCGAATGACAAACCAAATCAAATCCAAATTGGATGGGATAAATTTAATTATTGACTAAGATATCTTAGGTCTCCATTCCAAGTGGAACCACTCAAAAATACCTATGTTAACCCATGATTAAAAATGGCAGAAAATTACTAGTCTAAAATCTATAAATTCAAGAACTAGTGAGCTAGTAAATATATCAAATGCTTAACCTAATCAAGTGAAAATGCAATGAGGTATTTTTTTATTATTAGCTATAGTTTTTTTCTGATCCAATTCAATCGGAATCAATGTGATTGAATCTCGTTAGAATGATCTAAAAAATAACATAAATTTACTATTATTTGCCACAAAGGACTTCGAGAAATCTAGATTTGGGAATAAGAAAACTAATCCAAGTATCTCAATGATTACTATGACCTTCCAAATTTATTCCAGTGATGAAATGATTCTTGTGATCTTGAAAAATAACTTACTTCAACCATTTAACCCTATCCTACAACAAGAAATCATTAATACTAAATGCAGAAATAGAAAAAACCAAGAACAAGAGATGCATGTGAATAAGAAGTGAAAAAAAGAAAAGTAAATGATAAAAAAGGGCTCTGGGGCTCCTGGGATGGCCAAGCCCAAGGAAATGCAAAGTCCTATAAAGGATACCAAGGTTTAGAAGCTGAACATGACACCAATCTTCATTATTTCCATCAATATAATTACATCCTTGTAGAAAATCAAAGTGGAGTTGCAAAAATATGAGTTCTCTCCACAAGAAGACTAATAAAAATATACCCCTAGAGGAAAATTCGATGCGGTACTTATAAAAAATGATTATGAATCATTCTGCATGAAAGGAAGAAACTTTCCCCACCAAAATCCCTTGATTAGTGGATCTGGTTCCCAATAGTAGGAATCTGCATTAAATGGCAGGGAACACATTCCTATATTTTCTCAATCATTGGAGCTCTACAGTTTGTGCCATAATTTAGAATATCTTGTTGATTTATTATTTAATATTGATCCTCCTGTAGTAGGGAGAAGATCCCTAGATTATCTCCTCCCCCAAATCTCAATAATCTGCCCAATATTCTCTCAATATTCTACAAATATAAATAATATTAGGCACAAATATGCAATTATCCATAAAACTTCCTAATGAACATATTAAAGTTAAAAATACATTATCTAATGCAAAAAAAGAGGTTTAATGTGTTGAAGGATGCTCAGATGGGCCTTAATTTATGTCTAATTTAGAGGTCCATCACACTATACAATATTGCACAAGGTACCAACTCTAGTCTCTTAAGCACTATACTTTGTTCATTTTATTCAAAACCCTATTTTCAGACTTCAAATAACAATATTGCACACTACAAAAAACAACACACATATATATTTTTGTAGCATTTATCCACACACATATTGAAGAACTTACCTATTCTAGTCACACATTTTCCCTAAATTTCATTCTTATACTTGTTTTACATTCAGACCTATAGAACTTATATTTCTTAGGTCTTCTTCTCTTTACTTTGTTCCCATTGAATCACATTTCACCACCACTTTAAACCTCTTTGGCTTAATTTATTTATAGCATTATTCCAACCTAGACCTAGTCAGGTTTGACATGCCACGGAATACCAATCAAATAACTTGGATTACTTCTTATATTTTCATGGATGGAGATCTATTCTACATGACTCAAATGGCCCTTATTTTCATGGTTCCTTGATCCACTTAGGGCATAAAATTTAAACTCCCAAGACCACACATTTTATCTATGTTATAAAAAATGTGTTCCAATAGCTCCAAGATGGAGGCCCACTTCCATATAATGGATATAAAGATATCTAGATGAATTTCATACCCGAATTATTCAAAACTGACTCTAGATGCAGGGACTCAACTATAAAAGCCACATTACCTTATGAAAAGTGATGGAGCACACCCTCACCTTCGCATAAGATTTTCCTATGAACAAGATTTATCTCCAAACTTCTAAGTCATTTAATTTGGAGTCGGTGTTCAACATCCTCCAAATTACACCACTTGTACTTAATCAATTTCAACACTTAGTTGATTTATCAATCTATGAAAAAATTATACACACATTCTCCCTACATAATCCCCTTCAACACATGTTTCTTTTAGACATCAATCCTTTGCATATTGTCATCCATGTCTTACTACCACTTACCAATTATGTATGTTCCACATACTGACTAGTACAAGATCCAAAATACAGGTACTTTGTTAAGTGGTTACTTTGGTGCACCATCAGATCGTTGAATTCCAGGATGAACTTTCATCTACCTTTCAGTGAAAAATCTTGAACAAATGGAAATATGATTTAGCTATCTTCATTGAATCTTGAATAGTGGTTGATCATCCAAGTCACCTTTTGTGTCTAACTTGAGCTTTCCACATGTCTTGATGTTGACCTGTACATGCCACATGTCAGCTACCAATTGTTCAGTTGGCTAGAAAAATTTATACCTTCCACATGTCCTATCCTAATGTGTCCATGTCATCTATCTTTCCATGTAACTTTCCTCATGGCACCACATATCAACCTCATCTCTTGCCACAACTAACTGAGCCAAAATCTAAGTATCCATTTATCAGGATCTAAATTATTGTTTCACTGTTGTTCTTGACCTAGATAGGAAATGGGATCGAATATCATATTTCATTTTTATGACTGCCCCAATCCAGATTCATATGGATTCATTTGCATCTTGATTTCTACCTTAATTTGTATTTCTTTTGCATTGTTCAAACATTAGTACTATTTCTTTGTGTGAATAGATTTTAATAGGCAGAGTCTCCTTATCGTGACAACAACTTGGACAACAATGATTATACCTTTGACATCAATGAGAACACAAGTGCAACAACATATGTAAATTGAATTGATGTTCATGATTACGTTCATCATTATTATTGTACTAAGTAGAAATTGATATTGTTGCCATGAATAATGAACTAGTTACATAAGGGATAACTTTCTAATAACCCCATGGCAACTTCATCTATTGAATCTCTAATATGGAATATGTTCATGATATATTAAAGAATACCCCTTATTTGACTAGATATTAAAAAATAGCCCCTCAATATGCTTCTACTGAACCCGCCTCCCAATATGTCAATCGAATTGAGAAACTGCTATTTTTATGAGATAGCTTAGATATTTTTTTTTGGTGTTATTTCTAATACCGATTTTTATTTCCACCCTTAATATATAGGTGGAAAAAAACTCATATAAGCCCACAAATCACAAAATAACCCTAAATAAGTAAACAATAATGTTGACATTGTAAGATAGGGGAAAGCCACTATAGTAAGATAGCCTTGATTCAAAAGCTCGGTGTTATACTACTTTCACCACTCTCTTATGTATAAGACATGGTTACTCATTCATTAAAGAAGAGTTTTGTAGATATGAATATCTGTTTATAAACCTCAAAAGAAAACCATCAAAATTCAAAACTCTTCATCACTTAGATTTCTAATATAAAAACATTGTAAGAAAAATATATATCTATCTATCATCCTTCTTTGTAGTAATATTTATGCAAGGGTTAATGCTTGATAACCCATCCTAAATTATTATCATATAGATTTCAAGAGACTCTCTTTAGGAAATATATGAAAGATCGTAATTCTATGGCTCAAATTATTTGGGGAGAATTTTTATCATAATTTAAGTAGAAATGAATTTATGCTTCCTTTCACACTATCATTGTGTTATGTCTTTTCATATATTAATGTTATATTATAAAATTTGCATATGGGATCTATAAAATAGTCATATAATACAAAGAATGGATTAGAATAAAATCCAAAATACCATTGTCTTAAGAAGTGCTAGATAATTTTAAACTCTACTTTTAAAACTTTGGAAATATGAATTAACCCTCATTTGTCATTTACCATATACCTCCATTTTGTTATTAAAATTTAACATATAATTTTGTCATTTACAATATATTTGTGTTCTAACTTTGAAAAGAATTTAAAAAAATCTCTAATCCAATGGAAATATCTATAAACTTAATTAAATTACAAAATGTATTTCCATTTATTAACATGAAAGAATATATCAACGTAATTTTAAGAACTATGTATAAATACAATATTTATCTTCTTTTAATTTCAAGATTCAATGTTATTCTTCTCTATTTATAAATACGCTTATGTTAATAAACAAGTTTATCTTTATATTCTTCTAAATACCTTTCTGTTTATATTTTTCTACCCTTAACTTCAACTTTATCACTCTATTTTTGTTTCCATCATTTTTCTATAACAATATTCATATTTGTTGTGTGTTCATCCTTTATTTCACTTTTTTGTGCTCTATGGATTCCTATTGAGATATTTCGACATTAATGCTAGCAATTGACAGGGATGGACAAACATCCGGTCGGTAAGGGATTATACCATCCAATGATTTGAATATGAGGCTAGGAGCTGATTTTTCTATACATTTTAAAACTTTGCTTTAATATATTCATTAAATACAATATTTTGAGTAAATGCATGTATATCTTTTAATAAAGATAGTGTTATTAGTCCCTGCCTTCACGATCAATTAACCGTTGGCCGCCAATTAGTTCATTCTTTGATTCAAATTACTTCTTTCATATATAAATTTAACCAAACTTTTATGTTTGTAATTTCATTCATTTCAATATTAACTAAAGTAGTTTTTGGTCCGTAAAACATTCCACCCTTTATCCTTTATTCCACCCTTTATCCTTTATTGAAAACTTCTCTTTCCCCAATGCAGTAAGGTTGAGGCAACTTTATTTTATACAAAGTCGATTTGTGGCAAAGTTTTATAATATCCAAAGTTTTTGGTATCCCAAGTTTTCTGGTGCAAAAGTTTTTTATATCCAAACTTTTTTAGAACTCGGAAATTTCTTTATATCTAAACCTACTATCACATATATATCTACATGCATGCAGCTCTGGTGCTATCTGCCGGCGAGAAAGCTGGTTTCTTATCCATCCAGCCTGGGGTTGATTGTTTCTTACGACCAGCGCTTGGGTTCTATCGTCTCGAATAGGCAGTTAATTCTCGTGTAATCTCGGTCACCAACCGAGGGAAATTAGCTGCAAAAATACGCGGGTTATGGTAAGGTTTGTGATCTAAACTACAAGATTGTTGTTACTGTATCTTGTTAAGTACTTGACGCAAAGTTAGGAGATGTTAGTACGACGCATTTGTTTGCCCTTGTTGCAAGGGTGAAATATCGACCACTGAATGAAGATGTGAAACTCGGGAGTCGAGTGATGCCTTCGTGCGCGGTGGTACACTTGTTTTCTTTATTTTGTTCTTCCGTTCTTTCAGGTACACACAAGCTTTCCGTGGCTCTAAGAACGGTGAAGTGAGTTATGTGAGCTTTAAAGGTAATAATATTGTAAAATATGTTACAAAGTCGAGCAACAGTTCCTTCTTTTGTCGGTGTTAGTGGTACTGGCCTCCATTGTCTGCATTGTCCATATAGAGATAGAGGTTTTATTTTAGTAGAGGGCGGTAATGGCGAAGTGTAATTAAAAGGGAGCAGCCTACTGCCAAAGGTGGAGACCGCGATGAGACCCCGCGTTAGGCTCGCGAAGGAGTTGAGATGCATGAAACAAATTGAGAATTTCTCTCCGAGAGGCATGAAGGTTCTGGCGGTGGATGATGACCCCCTCTGTCTCATGGTCCTCGAAAGACTGCTCCGACAATGCTATTAGAACAGTCAGTCCGTCCAGTATTCAATTTATCCCCTCATCTTCTGGCAGAGGGGCTATTTCTTTTGTTATATATTTGTTTATGCCCTAAAATTGTCATTCTATTCTTTAATGGTCTGCATTTTTTGCAGTTTTCTATCATGAAATTATGTGCTACATTTTTCATTTATTTTTGCATTTCCATCCTTCAAAATTAAATAAATCAAAGAAATTTCTGTGATAAAACTCTTTATTTCTTTCATCTCGTCATTTGCATGAAGCGCGACAAAGTCATATGCCTGTGATAAATTTACCCAAAATTAATTCGAATTTAAGTTTAGTTTGCAAGAATATTCTGTGTTAATAACTTAATTGTCTTGAGTTTCTGTCATTTGAGCGCGATAAAGTCATATGCCTGTGATAAATGTACCCAAAATTAATTCGAATTTAAGTTTAGTTTGCAAGAATATTCTGCGTCAATAACTTAGATGTCTTGAGTTTCTGGCATTTGAGGAAATAATATAATATATTTCCGTGATAAAGCTCGAACATTTCTCTCATTCCGTCGTAAATCTATATCCCTACGAAAAATTTAATGGAAAATAATTTAAATTATAGTTTGAATTTGGAATTAAAAAAAAAAACAACTAATTTCTTCCATAAATTTCTTGCATCTCTGTCATTTGATAAAAGAATCGAAGAAATTTCTCTGATAAAGATTTTGGATTTCCGTCATTCTGTGAAGTGTCATAATGGACGAGTTTTCAGCGTTTTATTATTTGTCAGCAACCCCTTTTGGCCTGTATTCGCTTGAACTTCAACAAAATTAAAATTAATTTTGAGGGAAAAGATGATGCACTTACATATTTGAACAAAAAATCACGAAAAAATATGTTGCAACTCTTCTGACGAGCGATGCTCTTTGTGATTATTGCTTTCTCTTTTTCTTTTGAAAATTGTACATTTCTCTTTTTGAAAATTTTCCGTCTCTCTCAATAACTAGCTAGATTAATGATAATGACATCTTAGAGATAACGAGTGAAGTAGTTGAAGGAGTCACTAGGTAAGAATGTTATTTACCATACAAGCCATTGCAATTTGTTCCTCCTCGCATACACTAATCTCTTCTTTGCATTCAACAATCCTTATAGTGTCATTCAGTGGCATTCCTTCATTCTAAAGCTAAAATTTGAGACACGTGGGTCGCATGCACTCCCTACATCCCTATTCAACTAGCCTTTAGTTATTTTACCTATAATGTTTTATTTCGTATTAAATTTTTTTATTGATAATTTAAATTATTATTCTCCTGATACTATATACTTCAATTAAATAAATAGAAATTAGTAGTACACATGCTTATATAAGATAAATAATAATAACATATAAAAGATAACTAATTAAGATAACAACTTGTAAAGCGAGAGGCATACATAATTCCACGCCTCTACTTCATCATTTGTCCAGATATGGGAAGGAAACTTTAATGAGACCCCTCAACACAAATTGGTGCTTCATTCTTTCAGCTATGGAATGAGGCCGACCCGGACCAGTTCCATGATTGGACTCTGATTTCTTGTTCTTACGCTTTTCTTACCATGCATTTATTTATTAGGCCCAAATCGTGAATGTCTTGTCTGGCCAGCATGCTGAGGGAGTAACTTAGAATAGCGCCAGTAAACTATATTGAAGTTTGGACAATATTTTTCAAATAAGGAATCAAAATACACTACATTAAACTTCCTTCAATATTATTTTGCAGGTGGGAAACCCAAGTTGTTTTGGTCGGTTTTAAAATGGGTGAGTTGGGATAGGAGATGTTCATGAACTCTAACACAACATTCTATTTAATAGGAACTTGAGAAATCAACAATATAAATGTGGTTCAAAATGTTGCAGAATGCTTATGGAAAACAACACATTATCATTACCATTGAAGTAACTGCCATCAAGTATACTCTGTGTGTTTGACGAAACAACAACTAGGTATAATCAACTAAATTTATGATCTCTAAAATAGTGCTTAAAACCAAAATGCTAAGAATGTTTTATGAAAAGAATCAGCCTCTTCCCAGGTATGAGAAGAATCTCAAGAAGCACAATGAACAACAGATAGGCAACAATAGTTACTAGGAACCACAAGCATAATGGTCCCATATGAAATGCGCCACAATGGGTTGTTTTGCTAAGAAGTACATGACGCTACCATTTATATACGAAGTCCATGGCGAAGGGCTACTACCCCTTGCAGAGGTACACAGTGCATGTTGTTTTATACCACGAAACCGACAAATTTTCTTTATAATGAAAGGTGTTGGAATGATAATTCCAACTGCCGTGCAGGTACAGCAACGGCAACACCGTTCAATTCGTATCAGCAGATCACGTCAGCAGATCCCATCGGTGCAGGCGGGGAGTGGCAGCGACACAAGACTCCGTCGATGAGTGATCGCCGATATCGCATCGGCGAAATGGTAGTGGAGGACTTATAAAGGAACTCTTATGTTTGCGATGAGCGATCGCCGATATCGCTATCGGCGATAACAATTGGGCAGGCTTTACTATGAGTTATGTTGTGACCCAATAACCAGGACCCGACGGGTATTCAACATTTTGTTTCATATTATTTCAGTTCCGCAGCGGCCCTATTTCTTGTGTTTTAATGTTTTTTATTCATATGTTATAATATATTGCATCGGAGGTATCGACAGATATTGCGATCGACATATCGCAATCGGGGAAACGAAGGGTGCACAATTTTTTCATATATGTGTGCTATGCGATGAAGGCCGGACCTGATGGGTTTCCAAAGCCAAATTTAATAATGGTTGAAGTACAGGCCTGCAAAATGAATTCAACGTGAAGTAACAGTTTCATTTACCGCCAGTTTTGTCAGTAAAAGAGTAAATGTAATTAACTGTGGGTTGGTAAGTTTTGGTGAAGTTTTTAATTTTATCATTTTCTATCAGCGGGAGTATGGGCACAAGTAAAAGTTGGTAAAACCATTTACTTTGTTTTTTTTTTCACGGGAGTATGGCAAGTAAAACCATATATATATTCCTGTGTTTGTTTTTGTTAAGTGTATACAAAAGAAAAACTCGCCGCAACAAAAGTAATTGGAAAAGAGAGGCATAGCAGTGCGTATGAAATGTTTTGAATATGAAAAAGGATGCACGCATCAGCGTGAGAAAAAATTTGTATAATTTTCACACAGTAGTGAAATATTATTGGTGAATCCCTCTCCGAGAGAGGAAGATTATAATCTGTAATAGAAACTTTTTTTATGAATAGAAATCCTTGGTTTGTGAAAACTCTGTCCTATGTTCTCAGAAATATTTTTAAATCTTCCTTGTGTTAAGATCCTTGAGAGAAATAGAGCATTGTCTATGTGTTCAGTTAATTTGTTTTTGGAATTTTACCAGAAAAATTCCCAACAGTGGTATCAAAGCTTGTTCAGGCTCTTTGAAGGTGTCAAAGAAGCTGAAGGAAGGAGTTTTCTGGCTGCAGCAACTTCTCCAGCAAAGTGAAGACTCAGTGAAAAGGATCCAGGGATTTCTCAAATTAGTTTCTTGTGTTACTACTGAAGAAACAATCAGTTATTTTAATACACAGTCAAACATTTTATAGCATAGTTAAAAAGTGTTAGAATGGCGAGCACCAGCACCAGCATGGGTATGTTTAATCCTCAATTCCCACAGTTTAATGGGAAAAACTATGACTATTGGGCTATAACCATGAGAGCCATGTTTTCCTGTCAAGATTTATGGGAATTAGTTCAAGATGGTTTTGAAGAACCAGCAGATGAAAATGAATTTAATAGATTAACTCAGGCAGAGAAAGATCTATTAAAGAACAATAGGAAGAAGGATTTAAAATCCCTTGTATTTTTGTATCAAGCAGTGGAACAGAGTGTGTTTCCAAGGATAGCAGCAGCTAAGACATCCAAAGAAGCATGGAAAACTCTCAAGACAGACTATCAAGGCATGGAGAAAGTGAATACAGCAAAACTACAGTTGCTGAGGAGAGATTTTGAGAATCTGAACATGAAAGAGTCAGAAAATATTGACTCATTCTTCACACATGTGATTGGTTTGGTCACACAAATGAGGACTCATGGAGAAGTTCTTGAAGAAAGGAGGATTGTGGAGAAACTATTGAGGGTCCTACCTTCAAAGTTTGATGTGATTGTCACCACCATAGAAGAGACAAAGGATCTCTCAAACTTTTCAGTTGATGAACTCCATGCATCACTGATAACTCATGAGCAGAGGTTGAGTAGAAATGAAAACTTATCTCTAGAGCAAGCCTTCAAGACCCAGATGTCCTTTGGAAGAGGAAGAGGTCAAGGCAGAGGAAACAAGAGAGGAAGAGGTAGAAGCCAAAACAGAGTTGGAAGGAGCAGCCCAGCAAATGCTCAAGGAAGAGGCAGCAATCCAAATCAGAACCAAGGCCATAGCAGCAGCCAACAAAGTGGACAACATCATGCTCAAGGACAAAGGTATGAAAAATCCAATGTCCAATGTTATTATTGTAAAAAATATGGGCATTATGCCAATGAGTGTAGGAAGAAACAGCATGATATGAGTAATAGTTCTAGTGCAAATATCGCTAGAGAAAATATCAGCCAAAATAATGTTTTATTAGCTTGTAACATGGCTGAAACAAACAGTGAAGATATATGGTTTCTAGATTCCGATTGTAGCAACCATATGACAGGAAACATAGCCTTGTTTTCTGCTTTAGATCAAAATGTGAAATCAAAAGTCACACTTGGGACTGATAGAAAAATTTCTGGTATGGGAAAAGGAGAGGTCGAAATATTTACAAAGAAGGGTGAAAAGAAAACCATAGCAGATGTCTACAATGTCCCTAGAATGAGATGTAACCTCTTGAGTATTGGACAGCTTTTCCATAAGGGGTACAATGTTTTCTTTAAGAATGATGTATGCACCATCATGGATATAGCACCCAGCAAAAGTTGTATTGTTGAAGTAAAGATGACAAGGAACAGGATGTTCCCTCTTAGAATAAGAGCAGATTTGAAAAGCAAAGAAGTAATTATAGCTGTTACCCAAGAGGCATTCCAAAGCTTGCCAAATGATGAAAATTGGTTGTGGAACTTTAGATTTGGACATCTCAACTTTTGAGGTCTTAATTTGTTGAGCAGAAAGGGGATGGTAAGAGGATTACCATTGATAGAGAAACCGGACAACCTTTGTGAAGGTTGCATATTGGGGAAACAACATAGAGAAAGTTTTCCATCAGGGAAAAGCATAAGGGCAAAAACACCCTTAGAGATTGCCCACTCAGATGTATGTGGACCGATGCAAACTCCATCACTAGCAGGCAGCTAATATTTTCTAACTTCCATTGATGATTTTACTAGAAAAACTTCGGTATATTTCCTTAAAAACAAAAATGAAGTGTTTGAAAAATTTCGAAATTTCAAAGCACTTGTAGAGAATCAAAGCGGGCTGCATATCAAAGTTTTGAGAACTGATAGAGGAGGCAAGTATATCTCCAAAGAATTCCTACGGTTTTGTAGAGAAAGGGGAATACATAAGCAATTCACAGCTAGGTACACCCCACAGCAAAATGGAGTTGCTGAAAGGAAGAATAGGACCATCATGGATATGGCAAGGAGCATGTTGAAAGCAAAGCATTTACCAAATGATTATTCGGCTGAAGCTGTAAATTGTGCAGCATATATTTTGAACAGGTGTCCTACAAAAGCAGTGATGAATAAAGTGTCGGAAGAAGCATGGAGTGGGAGAAAGCAAGGAGTCACCCACATGAAAGTTTTTAGATGTGTGGCTTATGCACACATTCCAGATCAGCTAAGAAGGAAGTTGGACAACAAAGGGGAGAAATGTATTTTCATTGGATACAGTGAGGAATCCAAAGCTTACAGGTTGTATATCCCATCTACCAAGAAGTTTTTTGTGAGCAGAGATGTTCAATTTATTGAGGAGGAAGCTTGGGATGGAAGCATAGAGAAAACAGTGAATGTTAAAAATTGTTTGTCTCATGATGAAGATGATGAGGAGATGGCTGAAATGCATCCCCAAACAGCAGCGCCAACACAAGGACAGCAAGGAACACCTTTGAGGATAAATGAGAGTGCTTCTCTAAGCACACCACAAGGAGGACATCCAAGTGCATCTTCAAGCACTTGCACACCAAATGAAAGAGGTAAAAAGTTTAGAAACTTAAATGACATTTATAATGAAGGAATGAATTCCTTATTTGCCTTGTATTGTCATGTTGATGATCCTATTCATTTAGAAGATGCAATTAAAAATAAGAAATGGATAGAAGCTATGGATGAGGAAATAAATGCCATAGAAAGAAACAAGACATGGGATTTGGTTGAGCTACCAAAAGGTAAAGAAGTCATTGGAGTTAAATGGGTCTACAAGACCAAGAGCAATGCTGAAGGCAAAATAGAAAGACACAAGGCAAGGCTAGTTGTCAAAGGATACAAAAAGCAGTATGGGAGAGATTATGAGGAGACTTTCGCACCGGTTGGTAGAATGGAAACCGTGAGAGCAGTGCTGTCCATAGCAGCACAAAACAAGTGGAAAGTTTACCAATTGGACGTGAAGTCAGCATTCCTAAATGGAGTGTTAATGGAAGAGGTTTACATTGAACAACCTCTAGGCTATGTGAAGAAAGACCAAGAGCACAAAGTGTGCAGATTGAAGAAAGCTCTTTATGGGCTGAAGCAAGCACCAAGAGCATGGTACAGTAGGATAGATTCCTATCTACTAGAAAATGAATTTGACAAATGTGAGGGAGAACCCACCGTCTACATCAAAGAAAAGGATGGTAAGATTTTAATTCTAGTGTTGTATGTTGATGATGTGATTTTTACAGGTAATGATGACTACCTCATTGAAAATTTTAAATCAGTCATGAAAAAAGAATTTGAGATGACTGACATGGGTTTGCTGAGATACTTCTTAGGAATAGAAGTAGATCAAAATGAAAATGGAATTTTTATCTCTCAAGCAAGATATGTAAATGAAGTGTTGGAAAGATTCCACATGCAAGAGTGCAAGGCAGCAATCACTCCCACAGTAATGGGATTAAATCTTAGCAAAGAGGACAGCAGCAAGGATTTTGATCCTAGTCTGTACAAGAGCATAGTTGGCAGCCTCATGTATTTGACTGCAACTAGGCCAGATATAATGTATGTTGTTAGTCTAATTTCCAGATTCATGGAGAGACCAAAAGAAGCACATTGGCAGGCAGCAAAAAGGATTCTGAGGTATGTTAAAGGTACTAAAAGGTTTGGGATTTTATATACTGTCTCAGAATGTTTAGATTTAGTTGGATACACTTACAGTGATTGGGCTGGAAGTGTAGATGACCGGAAAAGCACATTCGGTTATGTTTTTCACATGAGTTCAGGAGCCATTTCATGGGCTTCCAAGAAACAACCAATTGTGGCATTGTCCACAACAGAAGCAGAGTACGTGGCAGCTACAGCAGCAACATGTCAAGCAATTTGGATGAGAAGGATGTTAAGGAGCTTAGGCCAAGAGCAGGAAAAAGGAACTGTGATTTATTGTGACAACAGTTCTGCTATTGCATTATCCAAAAATTCTGTGTTTCATAAGAGAACGAAACACATTGACACAAGGTTTCATTATATCAGAGAGTTGGTAAATAATGGAGAAATTGTCTTAGTACATTGCAAAACTCAGGAGCAGGTTGCAGACATTCTAACCAAGCCTTTGGGACAGAAAAGTTTTGAGTTTTTGAGGAAATGTCTGGGTATGACTGATAACCCAGCAGTTAAAACTAAAGGGGAGTGTTGAAATATTATTTTCAACTGCATGGCCAGTCCTTTGCCATACCCCTGTATTGATGAATCAACAGCCATACCTCTGCATTGATGAATCAACAGCCATACCTCTGCATTGATGAATCTGCCATTAAATAGCCGCAGCTCCAGTCCTTTCCTGAATTAGCCATTACACAGCAATTTATTACAGAATGGTGGTCACTCATGGAATGATGGTAATTTATTGCTGTGTTTGGTAAATGTAGGTAGGATTTTAATTTTATTTTTTTTAATTCACAGATGTAGTTTTGTTCTTACGGCACAAGAAAAATGTTAAGTTCAGTTTTCTGTTGAATCTGAAAATGTAATGAAAACACAACAGTGTGTGTAAAACAATTTTTGAACAGAGATAGAGTTCTCTTTGTAATGCACAGCAGTGCAGAAGTTTTTTTTTGATGTACGCAGTAGCATGAATGTATGAATGAAATTTACACACAGCAGTGTAAAATGTTTCAAGGAAGAAACAGAGTGTTACAGCAGCATTAATTCTGAGCAGAAACAGAGTGTTTTTGTAGATGCACAAGAGTGCAGACACAACAGTGAAAAACGTGTTGATTTTTCAGAGGAGACAGAGTATTTTGTTTTCTGTAATGTACAGTAGTGCAGACACAGTAATGTAATTTCTGTTTACAGCGTGAAGTTTTTTTTAAGTTTTTGAACTGTCTTTAAAGTGGTCTTGTAGAAATCCCTCTGTTAGAGGAAGTATTGCAAATGAATACAATTTCCCTTCTGTTGTGCACTGTTGAAATTTAGTTTAAAAAAAAAAATTGTGTTGCTGCAACACCAAAAACTACGTTGCTACAACACCAAACTGTGTTGCTAAAACACCATTTCCAGAAAACAATTTTCAGTTTACTGTGTTAAAAACAGAGTGTTATTCAGCGTTGCTGCAACACCAAATTGTGTTGCTGAAACACCATTTCCAGCAAATGATTTTCAGTTTTCTGAGTTAAAAAAAAAAAAACAAAAAAACAAAAAAAAAACAGTGTTAAAACAGAGCATATTTTTTTACTGTCTGTTATGGAATTATCATAAATTCCCAACACCAGTTTAGGTCTTGAACAAGTATTTGCTTTAGTATTGTCATTTCCATGTTATTTTATTGATCTAAAGAGATGGTTCAATTCTAGGCAGTGACCTGGGCTCTGGACCTGAAAAAGTGGCTTAATCCCGAAGTCGTTGGCAGGCAAGCCTATGATAGCGACTTTGGGTTGCTAGTCACACTCATGCCTATAGCATGGGAGCGGCTGAGCCTTAAATTATCCAAAAGCTTTGTGGAACCCCAAGGCAAGTTGTCTAAAGTATTGGATTGGATCCCAAGGGTCTTGTAGCTAATGATTAATGTTTGTATGGTGTGTTTCCGTCAGTTCCACTTCCTTAATGTGACTTAGGAGGTCAAATCATATCATAGTGGCCTCTTGTCACATGCTTTGCCCGGTTGGCCGGTTGCTTGGGTAGATGTGAGAGGAGGGTGTTGCAGACTAGTATCAGAGCATGGTTCACCCCTCAGACTGAATGGTTTATGTGTTGGTCATGCATGCATGTTAGTTGCATGTGTATCTCTCATCCTTACATTCCATGTGCTTGTTGAATTTGCATGATGTTGTTCATGGTTAGAGTGATGTCGTCATGTGAAATTTGAGGTGTTATTATGGAATGCATCGTTGTGAGTGTATGACTGGTCACATGTTGATTTATGTCACCTACATGTATCATTGTAGTATGCTTGGTTACATTCTTGCATGTTTGGTTACATTCTTGTATGCTTGGTTGCATGTATCATTCTTGCAAGTTTGATTTCAAGTATTGTTCATTCATTCTAGATCATACGTGTTTACGCATATGTGTGGATGGTTATGCATCACTTATACATGTTCATGTTTGCATGTGGTCAAGTGGGTAGTGACATAATGATGGTGGTTGTCATGCATGAGGCTGTGGTGTGTTGTTGTTGAGGTCATGCATTGATGACTGGACCCTAGCTAAAATGATGGTTGCATGGTCATATGCTTATGTTTCATGTTTCTATATGTTGTCACGATTATGTTATACATGTATCACGTTGATTTGTTGATCTTGCAGACAAGGTATCCTCCCCAAACTATACTAAGGTATGTTGGTTTATTATGATTTGGTTTAGCTGACATGATATACCTTGCAAGAAGAAATATCAAATGGCGAGCAAGATGGTTGACTACAAAGACTCTCCCTATGAATCAGAAGAGAAATATGGTGTTGGGAACTCTTCCAACTTGGCAATGACACTGAGAAGTTTAAAGGAAGAAAAAAGGAGGTGTAAGGCAGATAATGACAAAATCATACAAGCACAAGAAAAGTTAGCAAAGGTAAATGCAGTCATACTTTAGAGCTTGTTAGATTTTCAGCGACAGGAACTGCTTTAGATCAACCATGAGCAGGAGGATAGAACTAATGGGGCATATGGTAGTATATCGCATGGTGTTCACCGATCAAATAGAGATGACACAATTGGAGATGGCAGATTGTTGGACACTCCGGATAGGAGAAAGGATAGACACATGTGTGATTCTAGTTCTAATTTAGATAAGCACTATTATCATCATCAGTATCATCCTTACAGGAGGAGTGATAAGGGGTATTTTCCAGATGAGTTTAAGAAAGCCAAGCCACCTACTTTTGATGGAGAGGTAAAGAAATCACAAGATGCAGAGGCATGGTTTCTAGGCATGAAGAAGTTCTTTAGATTGAATGACTATTTAGACAACATGAAAGCTAGAGTGGCTACATTCAGTCTCAAAGGAAAAGAAGACATTTGGTGGGAAGATGTGAAGAATGTCAGAGGTATAAATGAGGAAGATTTGACTTGGAGTGAGTTTGAGCGACTATTCAAGAAGAAGTATTTTTCAGAAAGAAACTTTGATGACAGGGCGAAATAATTCTATGAGCTAAAGATGGGATCCATAACAGATGATGAGTACACCAGTAGATTCTTGGAGTTGTTGACATATGTGACTTACCTCAAGGAGGAGAAGGCTAAGATTCAGAGATTCGTTAGTGGGTTACCGGTTGCATTCAAAGATAGGATTGAGTTCAACAATCCTAGATCATTGGAGGAGGCCATCCAAAAACTAAAGCATTGCCATGAGCAATCGAAGCACAAAATTGAGACTAAGCTAGAATGGAGAGTTAATGCAAAGAACAAAGGCAAATGGGACAAGAAATGAGTACGACCACAAGACACAAGTAATAAGGAGAATGTTGCACCACCTAAGAGGTTCAATGCATCAAATAGAGGACAGGGACACAGATCTGAGGAGCATAATAAGGAGTCTGTGCAGTGTTGGACTTGTGGAGGAGTTCATCGCAGGAAGGATTGTTCACAGTACTAGAGTGGTAGGCCTAAGATATACAGTGTGTAGGAGGCACAAACTATTGGAGATGTTGGTTAGAGTATTCCATGTATCTATGTAGTATTCGATAAAAAACTAGCAGGGCATCAAGCATCTATCATTGAAATGGACGGTAAGATTTGTGATCAAGTTATTTCTATTTTGATTAACCCTGGATCTAATTATAGCTATGTTAGTCTTGACTTTGTGGATAAGTGTGGTTTGAGTAAGGAATTGCATGCAAAGTCTTGGTTAGTGCAGTTGGCTACAGGTACCAAGAAGCGAGTTCATCATTGGGTAAGAGCTTGTGCATTTGATTTGAATGGTATGCCTTCCGCAACACATTTGAATGTATTACCATTGGGTTCTGCAGTATGTTGTTGGGCATGGACTGGTTGTATCTTCATAGAACCAAGGTAAACTATTATGAAAAATCCATTGAGTGTGTTGATGACAATGGAGAACCAAGAATCTTACAGGGTAAGAATAAAGCTACATCAGTTAGGATGGTGATAATTATGCAAGCAAAGCGTAGTCGCAAGAAAGGGTGTAAGCTATTCGCAGTGCACAAATCTAGTGATAAGGGTGAGGAAGTTGAGGATATAGATGTGTTGAGCATATACCCAGTTTTATAGCAATTCAAGGATGTATTTCTTGAGGACATTATAGAGTCACCTCACAGGGAGGTAGAATTTTCTATTGAGTTAGTGCCAGGGGTAGCTCTAGCATCAAAAGCACCTTACAAGATGAGCACAACTGAGTTGGTTGAGTTAAAATTTCAGTTAAAGGAAATGTTGGACAAGGGATACATTAGGCCAAGTGTATCACCTTAGGGCGCACCGGTCTTGTTTGTGAAGAAGAAAGATGGTACTCTCAGATTATACATTGATTACAAGCAGTTGAACAAAGTGACTATCAAGAATAGGTGCCCTTTGCCAAGGATTGATGACTTGTTCGATTAGCTGAAGGGATAAACAATATTCTAGAAGATTGATCTGAGATCCAGATATCATGAGGTATGCATCAAAGAAGAGGACATTTACAAGACTACGTTCAAGACCAGGTATGGGCATTATGAGTTTGTTGTTGTTCCATTTGGCTTAACTAATGCTCCAGCTACATTCATGTGTTTGATGAATAGTGTGTTGCGTCCATATTTGAATAAGTTTGTTATTGTGTTCATTGATGATATATTGGTATATTCTAAAAACTGAGGAAAAGCATGCAGAGAACTTAGCAATAACGTTGAGGTTGTTGAGGGAGCATCAATTGTATGCTAAGCTCAACGAATGTACTTTCTTTTAGACTGGGGTACATTACTTGGGACATGTTGTCTCCAAGGAGGGCATTGCAGTAGATCCAAAGAATATTAGAGCCATCATGGAGTGAGTAGCTCCTAAGAGTGTGGATAAGGTGAGATCTTTTATGGGTTTGGAAGGCTACTATAGGAGGTTCATCAGGAACTTCTCTTAGATTGCTTATCCTGTCATATCATTGGAAAGGAAAGGTAAGAAGTTCGAATGGACTGAGGAGTTTGAGGCTAGCTTTGAACAATTAAGCATTTGTTGATGCATGCACCAGTGCTACAGATTGCAGATCGAGACAAAGAGTTTGTAGTGTGCACAGATGCTTGCAAGATAGGACATGGTGGAGTCCTTATGCAAGATGGATAGGTGGTATTTTATGAGTCCCAGAAACTAAACAAGCATGCGCAGAACTACTCGACACATGATCTTGAGTTAGCAACAATCATACATGCATTGAAGATGTGGAGACATTATCTTCTTGGCAGGAGATTTGTACTTATGAGTGATCACATTAGGTTGAGATATTTGTTTGACCAGTTGAATTTGAACACTAGGCAAGCTAGATGGTTGACCACGATCAACGATTTTTATTTCGAGATCATATACATCAAAGGCAAAGAGAACAAGGTGGCATATGCTCTTAGTATACGAATACAGGTACATCACTTGGAAGCTATGAGCTCCTATGGGATGGACTTACAGGATAGGATCTTGCAGGCAGGCCAACATGATATCAGGTATATGGAGATTGTGCACAGGTTGCAGTAGGATGCTAGTATAGGTACAAGTATAGGTGGTAGTACAAGTACATGTGCGGTATAGGTACAAGTAGTGGTTCAAGTACAGGTGGCAGTATAGGTATAGGTACGGGTACAGGTACAGGTGGTAGTATAGGTATAGGTATAGGTACAGGTACAGGTGCAAGTGCACAGGGTATGGATTATTGTCTTACAGTAGATGGGTTGGTTAGGTTCTAAGACAAGATATATGTACCGAATAATAGTGAGCTCAAGAAGGTGATCTTGAGGAAGTTTCATTTGAAACCTTATTCAGGTCACCCA
Source organism: Pinus taeda (assembly GCA_000404065.3). Lineage (NCBI taxonomy): Eukaryota > Viridiplantae > Streptophyta > Pinopsida > Pinales > Pinaceae > Pinus > Pinus taeda. The sequence continues at coordinate 80,697 of APFE030351554.1, forward strand.
GGTTACTAGAAGACACTGACATCAGTGAAGAGACTTTACAATTGGTTGAATTCGAAGAGAGATGTAGCAGAGTTTGTGGCGAGATATTTTGATTGTTAGTGAGTGAAAGCAAAATGCAAAAATCCAGGTGGACTGCTACATCTGATCACGATTCTAGGGTGGAAATTGGAGGTTATTTCCATGGATTCATCACAGGGTTGCCTAAGACATTGAAACAACATGATTCCATCATGGTCATTATGGTCAGGTTAACAAAGGATGCACACTTCATTCTAGTGAAGTCTACGTTCTCAACTAGTGATGTGGCACGTGTATTCATCAGAGATGTAGTTAGACTGCATGGTGTTCCAAATAATATTGTGTCAGACAGGGATGCAAATTTCACTTCCAAGTTTTGGAAGGAGTCATTTGCAAGTTTGGGCACAAAGTTAGCCTTCATCACAACTTATCATTCACAGACAAATGGACAAACAGAGAGGGTCAACAGGATATTGGAGGACATGTTGAGGATGTATGTGATGCATCAGTTGTGAAAGTGGGAAGAGTACCTTCCATTGGTTGAGTTCGCGTACAACAACAGTTATCAGGAATCATTGAGGATGAGTCCTTTTGAGGCATTGTATGGGCGGAGTTGTAACACTCCTATCAGTTGGAGTGATCCGGTTAGCAGGGTATTGATTGGACAAGATATGTTGGCAGACATGGAACAAAAGATGCAAGTGATCAGAAGAATCTAAAGGCAACAAAGGATAGACAGAAGAGTTATGCAGATAGGAACCGGTTGTTCAAGGAGTTCCAGGTTGGGGAATAGGTGTACTTGCGCATCAGACCGAATAAGAGCTCCTTGCGGATTGGATCTTGTGCCAAGTTGGCACCACGGTTTTGTGGACCCTTCAGTATCATTGAGAGGATTGGGCCATTGGCCTATCGACTTGCATTGCCTCTAACAGTGAAATTCCATGATGTTTTCCATGTATCATTGCTTAAGAAGTACGTTAAGGATGTTGATCATGTGATTCACTGGTCTATATTGCAGATGGAACCAGATGGAGAATTCCAGCCGCAGCCTCAGTGTATATTGTAGAAAAATGTGTTCATGCTCGGGAACCAAGCAATCGAGCAAGTTAAAGTGAAATGGAAGCACTTTGGACCCTATGAAGCTACATGGGAGATGGTGGATTAGATGCGAGCTATGTATCCTTCCTTGTTTGCGGGTTGAGGCAAAGAAACTTTGATATGGTGGTTTAGTATATGCTATATGATGTTTTAATATATGCTTAGATATGGTGTGTAGAACATGTTTTGATATATGCTTTGATGTATGTTTTGGTATATGTTTTGGTATATATTTTTGGTAATGTTGCTATATGTACACATGTATATGGATGTAAATACTGCCATGAGCTATGCTATAAAGCTCCATTGTGCAATATGTTATCATGTTGTCATGATGTTTTGTTTTGAGTAGATCTTTCATTGTAAATACTGCTTCGAACTATCTTATAAAGCTCCATGAGCAGTATGTCTTCTTTCAGCAGGTTGTTGAGGTATATGTGTGATTGAAAACAGAGGACGGTGTCCCCCAAGGGGGAGGGTTCTGTTACAACCCTGGTGAAAATTCCATGTAATAAAATTTAATAAAGTTAAAAATAATAACCACGGATGATGGGACACTTATTCCAAGCTTAATGTTAAACAATATCCTAGTGATGGGCATCACTTGTCATTGTTTATGGCTAAGGAAATTGGCAAAGGCAATAGCTAATGCTTTGAAAAGGTAAAATGGAATTTTGGCACATTGATTTATGACAATAATGGAAATTAGGAGAAAAGGGAGGTGAAAGGTCACAGGTTGCATGTGAGGAGGAAAATAAAGGAAAATAATGGAAAATAAAGAAAATAGAGGCCTAATTCATAAAAAGGCTTCAGAGGATCAGTTGGTAAACTTTTGTCAGTTCAGTTTTGGAGCTCTCACATTACTCTCTCTCTCTCTCTCACATACTCTTGGAGACTTAGAGTTTTCTTGGAGCACTCTTGGAGGGTGTGGCATACTTGGATTCTTGGAGCAAGGAGGCAAAGGAAGAGCAAGAAAGCACAAGAAGGCATCGGGATCAGCAGCTACATCAGATTTTCTTGCAGGTACCAAGTTGCATGTATGTTTCCTTCACTAGTTTTGGCATGCATGGCATATGCATGTAGATTTTTTGTTGTGATCTACCATTGGCATGGAGGATGACTGGGATTGACAGTGGATTCCCTAGCCTTGTCATTTCTTTGATAGCCATGGTGATTGTGGGTTTATTTTCATTGTTGTGTTTTTGTTTGGTTCTCATGTTTCCTTAGCTTGGGTTGAGTTATTAGTCCTAGAGCCTTGGTTGGAAAAATGCTTTGGAGCCCTGGAACAACTTGGGTTGAGTTACTAGTCCTGGAACCTTGGTTGGAAAAACACTCTGGAGCCCTTGGTGGTTTGCGTTACTGGTCCTTGAGCCTTGGTTGGACAAACTATTTGGAGCCCTAGAAGGCTTGGATAGAGACCGATTTGATGATGGTTTTGTGATGTCCGACCATGAGGTGGAATCCTTGTTTGATGGGTTGAGGTGGATGGCTTCTAGAAGACCTAGACAATTTTTTATTGATGTGTTCTATGAAATCCCACATTCATGCTTGGAATATGGCACAACGGTGAATGACTGAAGAGAGATTTGGCTGAGCCATTCTACGGTCGGGTGGAACCTGGAAGTCTCATCCCGAGTTTGGATTTTGCATCATTAATGAAATGGTATTTCTCCTTGTATTTCAATAACAATTTTGATAGATTATATGCAGTTTATATGGTTGTACTTTCGTGAATATTTATGTTGTTATTATGTTGGTTATGTATGTATTTTATGACAATAGCCATGTGTGGCTCTCATCATGTTTTTACTTGTAATTGAATGATCAATGTATCTATGACCTAATGGATGGAATGGCAATTAATGTGTTGAGACATCAATGGTTCTTAGCGATTTTCAGCTAAGTATGAGACCCCTATGCCCATAACTATTAATTATCTCTATAGATTACACATCTGCAATATGTTTGACTAAATGCATGTCATGGCTAGTAGGGGTCCAGTCAAGGTATTGAACAAGTATTTGTTTTAGTACTATCATTTCCATGTTATTTTACTGATTTGAAAAGATGGTTCAATTTTGGGCAGTGAACTGGGCTCTAGCCCTGAAAAAAGTGGCTCAAATCCTGGAGTTGTTGGCATAGCACTGACAGTTTTGGTCTCTAGTCATTGGCATAGCTCTAACAGTTTTGGTCTCTGGTCGCTGGCAAGCAAGCCTGTGAGGGCGAATTTGGGTTGTTGGTCGCACGCATTCCTATAACATGGGAGCGACTAAGCCTTAAATTGTCCAAAAGCTCAGTGGGACCCCAAGGCAAGTTGCCTAAAGTATTAGATTAGTTCCTAAGGGTCATGTGGCTGATGATTAATGTCTTTATGGTCTGTTTCCGTCGGTTGCACTTCCTTAACGTGACTTAGGAGGTTGAATCATATCATAATGGTCTCTCGTCACATGTTTACCCCTGTTGTTCAATTGCTTGGGTAGATGTGGGAGGAGGGTGTTACAGTGACTTAGCTGAACCATCCAAGTAGGCTTCTTAGTATGTTTTTTTATAAGTATATGAATTGCATATACTTTTTGTATTTAGGTGATTTTTGGAAGTTAATTAGGATATATATGTGTGTGTGTGTGTGTGTGTGTGTGTGTGTGTGTTGTTAAAAGCGCGATTCAATCGCGATTTTTTCGCAAAAAATCGCGGAAAAAAATTATACGCGATTTTTTGGAATAAAAATCGCGATTAGGGCAGCGTGATTTATAATGAAGTTTTGGTTTTTTTTTTATTCATTTGGACAGTGGGCGTGCGCGGAAGGAGGAGGAAGTGTTGGAGAGAGTAGGTGAAGAGGGTTTGTGACCGAATCTAAGTGCTTAGAGGACAAATTCAAGAGGAGACCACCGATTTCTCCATAAAAACGGTATGTAGATTATTTTTTTTTTGTTTTCATTGTTTAAAAACATTGTTTTTTTATGTTTTTCATTGTTTTTGGTTGGGAAACTTCATATGGGCACCATATTTCTTTTGTTTTCATTGTTTTAAAAAAAAAATTGTATTTCTTCATTGATTTGAGATGGGTAAGTTGGTATGACTATGGGAACCAAGTTTTTTTT